>CM065673.1:14106033-14161033 GCA_033220385.1 Triplophysa yarkandensis
GCCCATCTTCCTCCTTCTGTACTACACAGAACACTAAAGAAAATGTTTTGAAGAATGTCAACAAGCAGCAGTGCCCATTGGCCTGCTATGGTTTTGGGTCTTGTTTAGCTACCAAAATTCTTCCCAACGTCTTCTTTTGTGTTTTGTAAAAGTAGGAAATTACAACAGGGTCATAAAAACATCACTTTCTTTTTTTTGGATTATCTCTTTAAAACCTATTTGTACACTCATGTAATTGCTTTTTGAGTCATGTCCACTTCTAGTGACATTTATGTATGAAAGTGTTACAGTAATTTTATTATTTCTTAAAAAATTCATATTTATTTTTATTCTAATTATTTCTTATAAATACTTTGTCGTTGATAGATGTTCACAGAGCTCCAGCAGATGAGGCAGCAGTTGCCTGATATGGAGTTCGGCCGCAGGATGGCTGTAGAACGAGAGCTGGAGAAGGTGGACGGCATTCGACTCACCAACATCATCTTTGATGAGACGGGACACTTCGTGCTATATGGCACTATGCTGGGCATCAAGGTCATAAACGTGGAGACTAACAGGTACAGGAAAGATCTCACCTCTACTGCTGAAGACAAAAAGATATTTTGAAAAATGTTGATATGCAAACAAAATTGACCCCTGTTGGCATCCACTTTATGCACACAACCACTAAGACATTTTTTAAATATCTTGAGTCAGCTAAAAGTTTAAAATCATATAATGGTGAAAAAAAAAAATTTTTTTACCCCTCCGAATGTTTTTCTGTCTATCAAGGTGTGTGCGAATCCTCGGGAAACAGGAGAACATCCGTGTGGTGCAGCTCAGCTTGTTTCAGGGTGTAGCTAAGGCCATGCAGGCAGCCCCAACCATTGAGATGAAGGCCTCCGACAACCCAGCTCTGCAAAACTATGATCCAGACCCAACAATCTTCTGCACAGCCTTCAAAAAGAATCGCTTTTACATGGTACGACACTGCTCGATATCAGAAATGCTGCTCAGTTCCTAACCTTTGTGTTGTTTTAATACTGCTTTTTACTGTTGAACATTTCAGTTTACAAAGAGAGAGCCAGAGGACACCAAGAGCGCCGATTCTGATCGTGACATCTTTAATGAAAAGCCTTCTAAAGAGGAAGTGATGGCAGCCACACAAGCAGAAGGGCCCAAAAGAGTGTCAGACAGTGCCATTATTCATACCACGATGGGCGACGTACACATCAAACTCTTTCCTGTGGAGTATGTTTGATTTTTGTATGTGTGGCCTTAACATCCTTTAATCCTTTGTGTAAAGGTTTTGACAGTGTTGTTTGCTCTTCAGATGCCCCAAAACAGTGGAGAACTTTTGTGTCCACAGCAGGAACGGCTACTACAACGGTCACATATTTCACCGTTGCATCAAGGTAAGGAATTTAATTTATCTCAGGAAAATGAGGCTTTGACGCTCAGTAATTGCAACCGCCATGTGCAGGGCTTCATGATCCAGACCGGTGACCCAACTGGTACTGGGATGGGTGGAGAAAGCATCTGGGGCGGAGAGTTTGAAGATGAGTTTCATGCCACCCTGAGACACGACAGACCCTACACTCTCAGTATGGCCAATGCAGGCCCTGGAACCAACGGCTCACAGTTCTTCATCACCGTCGTCCCAACCGTAAGACTTGTTTAATTCTACAGGGTCTGAATGTTATTTAACATCATTGACTCTCAACACTGTATAGATGATGCCTCAGCATTACAATAACTGTTCTCATTTGTCTTGTTCTCTCCCTTTAGCCCTGGTTGGACAACAAGCACACCGTATTCGGGAGGACCACCAAAGGTATGGAGGTTGTCCAGAGGATCTCCAACCTAAAAGTCAACCCCAAGACTGACAAGCCATATGAGGACATCAGTATCATTAATATCACCATTAAATAGATGTTTTGTTAAAACTCCAATATGCTGATTTTGTAAACAATAAAGAACCATTTTTTTAAATGCTCTCCTTTGTTTGCATTTTTGAAATAAGAGTCAGCATTTTCTGTTTAATTTTTATTAGCATTACATTATGAATGGTTATACAAAAGGCATCATCAAATCAATAACAAATGTGTGGGTGTGCTTCTTTAAAGGTTTCCAAAACTCACATTAAGAACATTAAAGAATATTTCACAATCTCCATCGACAGGGAGTGGAAAAGTTTCACTTAGGTACAGTTAGTCAACATTACATAGCAATGAGAAACAATGCTTTAATCCAACTCTGCTGAAAGAAAACATTGCTGGTTTAAGATGATCTCTTGTATGGTAGCTTAGGCCAGCTGAAAAGACCAACAAAAGAGCTTTTTTTTCTAAAGTTCTAAAAAACAAATACAGATAATAAGCATTTACAAACAACCAAACTAAAATGTACACAATGTAACAGCTTTTGTCATACCAAGCCAAGTAATAGTTTTTCCAAAGATAAAACTGGTTTCATGAGGACGTATGGTGTCCATAAGCGTTGGACAGATGAGCTAAATATTTGTTTGTGCACATCACAACTGAAGATGAGCGAGAATCTCGTGAAAATATAAATAAACAGTAACACATCCATCTCTCCAAACATGGTGGAAATACACGTACACCCATGCAATAGTCCTAAGACTACTAGATACATATTTACAAGCCCAATTTTGTCAAAAGGATTCACTTAAGTGCTGAAAAATAGCTGGGGACATGAACAGAGGGTTCCTGAATCTCATACTATAGGGTCATATTTCATCCCAAATCTAATGTTTTTGTATCACAACATTTAAGACAGTTTAGTACATCAAATTCCTGTAACAGAGAATGACATCTATTTTGATTTTTACAATGATTACTTTTACACAATAGAGGATTTTTATTATATTAGTGTACTGGCAATAAATGTAGTTATTTCTTCACGCTCGTGACCTGTATGACTTGTACTGTTAACACAAAAAAAGGAATTTGTCCACACATGAAAGTCAAATGGGGTTTGGTTGGTTATCATTCTTCCAAATATCCTCTATTGCGTTCTGCAGTAAAATCATACAGGTTTGAAATTACCTAAAGGTAAAAATACTCTAATAAACTATCAATTAAAGAGGGGAATAAAACATGCTTTACTGTCAAAAAATAATAACACAACACAACATCCAAATAGTCCTAAAATGTACTTTATGATCATGATTTTAATTTTGGAGATCAAGCATATTTTTGGGATGAATGGTTGACTTGAGATTCATCGTTGAGTTGACCAATTTTTAAATAATCCCACTGATCCTTTTACTAAGCACAAATAGGCACATCATTGAATCTGGTGATAAATGCCTAGTTTCAGCATGTACCTCCAGCTGTAAGTACGGTTGACTTTTTACAGGTCTTTCACAGGCACAAGGCTGTCTCTGTACTAAGATCACCTGGAGTTCAGTAATCTTTGCTCAAGCATTTCCGTTTTAGACATGTACCTCAATGTCCAATACATCCCCAAAAACTGTTCTCTATTTGTAACTAACAAACAAGCTTAATAAATAAACTAATTTTGTAAATTATAATAGCATGGGATATTAAACGTCTATATTTTGATGGTAGGAACAATAAATTACTCTTGTTAATACAATATTCCAGGTCAAACAAATGTTGATCTACTTGGACGCACCATCAATTACTACAGAAAAAAAGTTGACTCAATTTCAATTAGTCACACATTAACATTGGACAGCTCCATATTCTTCCATTGCAAATGCATAACATTAAGGATTAGTTTTCTTGCACACATTAGAAAAGTCAAAATTATTTTCTGTGGTATATGACAGCACTTTTTATCATTTATATTTAACCATGAATATTTCTTTGAAATCGGTGTTTCTTAACACGCCAATGAGCTAAAAGTGCAAACAGCAGTATGTTTTTAAATGATGGTATGGCATGAGGATAAGGATAGTGTTAGAAGTGTGCTGTTGAAGCAGACAGGCTGAGACACATTAAAGTCTGGTGAGGGTCCTTCAGGCCACATCTAATACACCAGCAGCGACCAGCTGACGCGAGAGCCAATCCAGCCCCTCGTGCAGACCCATGCCGCTGCGGGCATCACAGCCCTGGATGTGCCAGCTGCGGCCGCAGCACAGTTTGTGTAAGCTCAGGAGTTCTGTCATCTCTTCAACGGACACGGCACCGGGGACATCCTGCAGAAAGCCAAATCACACATGATTACTGCATTTTTAAAACCAGTATAGCCTATAAACCAGTATAACTTGCAAGCAAAACTAAAGGGCACTGTAAATCGGGCAAGTACTAGAAATGCATAAAGTAATGTAAAGACAAAAGGCCTGAAAATAAAAAGGGACCAATGACTGCATTTGAATTAAATGTATCTCCAAGAGCAAGATGACTTCACTGTTCATATTGCATTTCTTCTACATGTTCTAAGATGCATGTAACTCATTTAATAAGAAAACTGCTTTTTTCTTAATGCAACAACTTCCATTTTTCTTTTGATATTTGGTGCCAGTTTATCATGAAGTGAAGACTTTGTTCTTTTGGACTTGTTGGATGGAAACAATGCTTTATTTACAAATATTTTATACCTTATTCCAGTTTTGCCCAGACATTTAATTTGCATCTTTGGAAGCAAACATAACTTATGTGATGCACATTTTACATTATCACATTTCTCTGTCCTGATCTCAGATCTCTTCCTCTCACCTGTTTGTTGGCAAAAATGAGCAGTAGGGCATCTCTGAGCTCTTTCTCTGTCAGCAGCTTGGCTAGTTCACTGTGAGACTCCATCAGACGATCTCTGTGACAGCTGTCAATCACAAACACCACCGCTACAAGACACAACAGAATCCTTTTTAAATATTCAGAATTATAGGCTGATATTTGGAATGATTTATTGGCTGATAAATGTTTTCAGTTCTGCAGTATGTGGATTTATAACCATTTGATAAAATGTACACCCAGAGCACACTCAGTGCAAAGTATCAATACCTTAATGCAAAGCGCTCACCCTTACATTAGTTATAAGCTTTTATATTTAATCGGAAATGTATATAAGAATTTGATTGAAACATCAACAATTGACAACTGTATACATGTACATATACAAAATAAACATCCTATATAAAACACATAATAAATAGACTACAGTATGGTTATATTTTATTCTAATCAAAATTCAGTTGAAAACCAAACGTATGAACTTAACAAGAATGCAAGTGCTCTGTTACCTTGAGTGTTCAGATAGTAATGTTTCCACAAAGGCCGGAGTTTATGCTTTCCGCCCACATCCCAAATGGTGAATTTCAGATTTTTGTACTCAACAGTTTCTACGTTGAAACCTAAAACAAACAAAATTTTAATCCTTCAAAAATTGGAGACCAAATAAGGACTTACAATTTATTTTGGTATATTGTGTAAAAAGCGAAATGTGGCTACCTATGGTGGGTATGGGCTGCATGAACTCATCTTGCTTTAGTTTGAAGAGAATAGTAGTTTTGCCAGCTCCATCCAAACCTAGGGTCACAACCCGGATTTCCATCTTTGGACCAATGTGTACTCGGTTGTCCTAAAGAAGAGACCAATTATTCAGTTTAAAAATCAAAAGCATACACAAACTACATCAGTGCTTATAACAAAAGATAACTTCAAATGCAACATTGTTTAAGCATTTTAGCATCATGATGGCCTTAAATACAAATACTAAGAAATAACAGCCGCCATATTCTTTTCCTCTTGTAGGTTGGATGAGATGGAAGACAGATCAAAACAGTTTTGCCAAGTTCAAATATAATTTTTTTCTGTAATCGTTTTATGACTCATGTTCAACTTCCAACAGGAAAGCTGATCTCTAAAATTATTTTATTATAAAACTACAGACCTTTTTCGTATTTTTTATTCTGTTCATTTATTCTGTTTTTTGTTTTATTATAATTCTTCAATGCACGATTTCTGCATATTTAGATTAATGCCCCAGTAGAATCTTTTATTCTGATATTACAAACTGAACTTTGTACCTTCATGTATCTTGTATGTTTCCTCTTTTAAAGTAGTGTTAATATTAAAACATGTTGTTCGAAGTCTAATATGTCATTCAGTTGCTTCCTAATTTAGTAACCGAGTACCTTTGTGAAAGTAACAGGGATGCCTGCATCCAGCTGGATGTGATCGGCTAGTTCTGTAAACTGCTGCTGCTGTTTCTGCAGTGTCTCTAGAAGTCTGTTGATCTCCTGCTTTGACAAAACCACCCTGCAATCATCCTAAAGAAAAAAACACAACAAACCAAACTCAAACAGATGTATTGTTTATAATACAATATCATATAAACAATACTAAACATCTTCTTTTCTTAATCATGGTTGACTTTACTAAGTTACTTCTATACTGACATTGTTTTGTTGTCTTAGTCCAGGGCTCCAGGGGACAGTACAAATTTAAGAAAGGCCTTTCAACACAACATAACATAACTAAGAGCATTTATGTGTTTACCTGTTGTAGTGTTTTCTCACAGTGCAGACAAGCGGTGGACACCTGCGACAGTAAGATGGTCATGTCCTCCTGCTGCTGTCTAAGCCAGATTAACCTCTCTCGAACATGGGCGTCCACAACGCTCAGAGCCATTTCCTCTTGACGGCATAGTGTCTCGTGCAGATCGGCAAAGTAGGCACGAACGCAAGATCTCGCACTCTCTGCTGTCCCTGGAACCTGAGTGGAAACCCAGCTTGTTGGAAACTAGGGATGTTAATGATCAATTGATGATTGATTAACTGTCGAAAACAGTTTGCTTAAAATAACTACGGTTTAGATGTCATGCACAAACAGCCACAGAGGCTTTCTTAAAAAAACAAAGATATGTCTTTCAAATAAGTAGTGATAGTTGTATTATTGTAGCCTATTTCGTTTTAACCTAAGTAAGGGTATAATCTGAATTATTATGTTTTGTAAGTTAACATTCTATTTCATATATTAACCTTGTCTGTAAAGACAATACTTATTCTTATATTAACTTCTGCTCATGGATAGCTAAACAAATATAGATAATGCTACTTAAGGGCCACTTAAGGTTTTTATACATTAGTGAGTAAAAATATGCTTCTTTTAAAATGTATAGATTCTCTTTTCTAGTAGGGATGTTCTGATCGATCAGTAGGATATCAGTATCATCTGATAATCACATTTTATGACATGATAAGTACACACTAAACTTGGCTCAATCGATGAGGTCTATGATGAGACTTTTATAATCAGTGGTGCTTTTGCAGAAAAGCTCCCTACTCTTCTTGCATGGTTTTACTTAGACCCATTTTTGAGAATGAGGGCTCAATTGGGATGTTAATGAGAATTATTGATAAGTGGTGTGCTAAGGGTGTTTTACAATTTCCCCATGCATGTATTGGACATGTGAAATATTATAATTGATTTATCAAAACGAAATGGCTTTTCTACATAAAAAGCTAAGGATCATCCAGATCTACCTGAAATGTTTTGATATGTATTATGTGTAGGCAGTGTAACCTTAAAAATCATTAAAGTGTTGTGGATGAAACAGCAGACATTTCCAGGATGATGTGCATTTTGTTTCGCTTTGTCTGGGCATCCAAAAGATGAAAACTGATGTTGGAAATACCACTTCAGAACAGTTATGTACAAATATTCATGTGTGTGAAGCATGATTTCATCGATGAATGCTTTCTGAACCTGGGGAAGTCCGAGACTGGCACGTAAACTTTCATTCCACAAGCAGATACTCAGAATCACAGTCTGTTAGTTTTCTTTCATAATTAAAGAGTTTGCTATAAAGTAACGTAAGTGTTTTTTATGTTTGTCATATGCTTGTTGTTTTGAGAAAGCTATACAGAATCATGTGCACGTGTAATGACAACATAAGTAGCTATTATAAGAAATCCTGATATTGATCAAGTCACGGTGGCAAAGTTGATGTTTCGGTCTTACTTTCTTAATTTATACATAGATTGATGCGGATATATTTATGCCATTTTCTTGAGTATTGTGTGTCGGTTACTTTTTCAGGGTGATGTTACAAATATGGTTAGGGGCCTTACATTTCTGTTACACGCCTGCAGTATGTGACCCATAACAATCCACTGATTAACTGACAATTCAGAGGCCACCTCGCTTTGTAGAGCTCGCTCACAAAGATGAGCTTTGTAAAAATCACTGAGTTTCAGAGAGGCTGGGCCCAGAGAAGATATAAGATGTTCAGTATGTGTAAAATAATTCATTTTTTAACTTTAACCATTTATTCTCATTGCTTTACACCTAATGCAAACAATAACATAGCTTTTAGCACTGTCATATGACTCCTTTAACATGGCACACAACTTTGACAGGTTGTAGCTTCAAGTGAGGATTTCGTTTACATCAGCAATGTAAAATCATGAATGGTTTACCCCTGGTCCAAAGTATCCAATGTGCACTTACAACAAATCAACCTATCCTCTCAAGCAGACGCACACCATGATTCTGTATAAATTTGTGCATATACAACTGACAGTGTGTGCATCTGAGGCGTTGTATATTGATCCATATATTGATTATTAAATACATAGAATAAATCTGAATGATAGTACGATAATAATAACAATTCTAAATGTTTTTATTAGAGTGAGGAAACTGCCGTTTTGCATGCCGTATTTTCAAAGCCTCATATATCTTTGCCACTGACCCACATTGTTATAATAATATTAATAAGTTATCATTTAATTGATTATTATTTTAATAAAGTTAAATCATGGTAATTTTTCTACGTTGACATCCCTATTGTACAAGTATTTAGATGCAAAGGCATTACGCAATTTCCGACACAAAAATAAATCTGTGCTCGTACGTGTTCTGTGTGGGCCATGCCCGTGCTGTCTTCCACGATCTGCTCTCCTCCTTCGATCTGCTGCACAATAGCAACCAGCTTCCTGGAGTACTCAGAAACTTCCTCTGTGAATGTTCGGATGCAGTGTGCCATGTCAAGGATTGAGGCTCGGATCTGGTTGGCTTCGGCCTCTAGAACAGCATGCTTTAGATTAAGCAGAATTAAAAATCAGAAACCTTTTCTCAGTAAAACAATTTTATACATTCCATTCTTTATTTCTATACCTTATGCCCTTGATGCTTTCCATACTCTTTGCACACACAGCACATAAGTGGTCCTGGCAGGCATCCATCCTCTAGACAGACGAACTCAATGGCATGCACCTGATGCTGTGGACAGAGCATCTTCTCATGCGGCTTGTCTGCAAGGGGCACGCGGCGGTGCTTGGCCAGTGTACGGGTCGAGTGGGTGAGCTGGGAGCACTCGGCACACAGATGCGTGGCACACACTGTGCAGTACATGGAGGCAGTATGACTCTCGTCTTCATCACAGCGGATTATGCACTAATGGATATAAATGGAAATAAGATGAAATTCAAAATATTCAGCTTTAATACAACTTTACTGTTCTTACTGGACCTAGTCTAACCTCTCCCATTTCACGCAGGGCATCCTCTGACATGCCTGCCTGGTTGGTGGCCCCGTTTTGTAACCGTTCAAGCAACTCCAGAAGAGCAAAGTTCTTCTTCAGGCCCCAAACTCCTGAATCTCCTGTAGTGTAAATGTGAAAGAAATGCAAAACAGAACACATTAATATGGCTAATGTGTGCGATTTCATGTATTTAATGTGAATTCTTAAAAACAACTGGAATGAAAACAGGAGAATGCTTTTGAGAATGTGGTAGATCAGTAGTTTAATACCAATTGAATGCAGGACAGACGTTAAAAAAACTAGTAAACAATTGGCCTGAAATGTTTCAAATGTACCAACCAATCCAAAAACTTAAAAAGCAATGGCCAGAGACTTCAATCTGTATGTGTATGAAATACCTCACGTATGATGTGGGAGCTATTGCTTTTGTCAAATTTTGTGTTGGCTTTCTGATACACATTCATAGTCAATATTTATAGCTCTTAAAGATTTCTTTAAAAATTATATTTTGTAATACAAGCCAAACAATTTACTTAATTACATTTACAACGGAAGGATTCATTTTTATCTTTTCATTTATCTGTATTGTATATTTGCATTAAATACGTCACAATGTCACATCCCAAAATATTTTTATTCAGTCTCTTTCAAAGAAAATATAAGATTAATACATGTTTTGATAACCTGAGAGACATCTGACAATATTACTCAAGTTATAATAAAGAATCAAGAGTTGAACTCACCCAGCTCAGTGACCTGTCTGTCAAACGGGCAGCGCACCGCCCGGCCATGAAGTGGCAGTCGGGTCAAGCAGTCATGACACACGGTGTGTCCGCATAACAGAAGCCGCGGCACTTTATCGCCTTGCAGTGAAAACACATCTTCACACACACCGCACTCCAACACCTACAACACAAATACGCATTATAAAATCTTCAACTGGTTTCAATCTCAGGAACCACACATTCAAGTAAATGAAATATCTGTATATGCAATGGAAATAAAATGTCATTCGTTTCATTCATTTATAAATTTTAGCATTAAAATACAGGATATATTCTAGAATAGACTAAATCGTGCCTATATAGTATTTTGTAAGACAATAATGTTCAGTATCAGACACATAATCAGTATCAGAATCAGCATCAGCAATCAGTCATAAGAATCAACAACAGTATCAGTATCGGAATAAGCATCAGAATCAGAATCCCATCAGCATCAGCATCGGAATCAGCACCAGCATCAGCATCAAAATCGGCAACAGTTTCAGAATCGGTATCAGAATCAGAAACAGTATCAGAATCAGCAACAGTATCAGACTCAGCACCAGCATTAAAATCAGCAACAGTTTCAGAATTGGTATCAGAATTAGTAACAGTTTCAGAATCAGCAACGGAATCGGAATCAGAATCAGCAACGGTATCAGTATCGGAAAAAGCATCAGAATCAGTATCAGAATCCCATCAGCATCAGTATCAGCATCAGAATGAGTATGAACATCAGAATCCCATCAGAATCAGCATCGGTATCAGAATCAGCATCAGTATCAACCATTGCATAAACATCAACTAGGAGCATCAACCATTGTGCCCTCCAGGTCTGCGAGAAACTTGTGAGAAATCATCGATGATCAGCTCAATCAGATTGTGATTAAGCTGAAGATGATCAGATCATGTTGCCCCGACTGTCAGATCCTGCAGATTCATGCTTTACAACATAAGGAAGATTAGACAGTTTCTCACAGAACACTCCACACTAATCCTGGTTCAGGCTCTGGTCCTGTCCAGGCTAGACTACTGCAATGCGCTGCTTGCTGGACTCCCGATGTGCACAACTAAACCTCTGCAGATGATTCAGAATGCAGCGGCAAGAGTGGTGTTCAAGGAACCAAAAAGGACCCATGTAACACCTCTCTTCATAAACTACATTGGCTTCCTGTAGCAGCTCGCATTGAATTTAAATGTCTTCTCATTGCCTACAAGACCACCACCGGTTCAGCACCCACTAACCTTAACTCACTAATGCAAAGGTATAGGCCCTCAAGATCTCTGCGCTCCGCAAATGAGCTGAGACTTGTTGTACCAGCTCAAAAGGGTAAGAAATCTCGCGAACGTTCTCTGCTTCAGTTCCTCGATGGTGGAACGATCTGCCTCTGGCTTCACGCTTGTCAGACTCGGTCTCTATCTTCAAAAAACACCTAAAAACTCATCTTTTCCGGCTACACCTAACTCACTAGGAGTACCTTCTTTTCTAACCTACTCACTCTATCTAAAAAATATAAAATAAAATAAATATATACTTTTGTAACTTCTCTCTCTGTGTAACTCGCTAGCATTGTTGTAGCACTTGTTCATCTATTGTTGTATCGGCTATTTACCGCTTCATTGTCTCCTCGACTATTGTAAGTCGCTTTGGATAAAAACGTCTGCTAAATGACTAAATGTAAATGTATCAGAATCAGTATATCTCTCACACACACACACACACACACACACACACACACACACACACACACACACACACACACACACACACACACACACACACACACACACACACACACACACACACACACACACACACACACACACACACACACACACACACACACACACACACACACACACACACACACACACACACACACACACACACACACACACACACACACACACACACACACACACACACACACACACACACACACACACACACACACACACACACACACACACACACACACACACACACACACACACACACACACACACACACACACACACACACACACACACACACACACACACACACACACACACACACACACACACACACACACACACACACACACACACACACACACACACACACACACACACACACACACACACACACACACACACACACACACACACACACACACACACACACACACACACACACACACTGTACGTGTACACACACACACACACACACACACACACACACACACACACACACACACACACTGTACGTGTACACACACACACACACACACACACACACTGTACGTGTACACACACACACACACACACACACTGTACGTGTACACACACACACACACACACACACACACACACACACACACACACACACACACACACACACACTGTACGTGCACACACACACACACACACACACACTGTACGTGCACACACACACACACACACACACACTGTACGTGCACACACACACACACACACACACTGTACGTGCACACACACACACACTGTACGTGCACACACACACACACACTGTACGTGCACACACACACACACACACTGTACGTGCACACACACACACACACTGTACGTGCACACACACACACACACACACACACACACACACACAGTACGTGCACACACACACACACACACAGTACGTGCACACACACACACACACACACACACACACACACACACACACACACACACACACACACACACACACACACACACACACACACACACACACACAGTACGTGTACACACACACTGTACGTGTACACACACACTGTACGTGTACACACACACTGTACGTGTACACACACACACACACACACACACACACACACACTGTACGTGTACACACACACACACACACACACACTGTACGTGTACACACACACACACACACACACACACACACACACACACACACACACACACACACACACACACACACACACACTGTACGTGTACACACACACACTGTACGTGTACACACACACACACACACGCACACACGCACGCACGCACGCACGCGCACACACACACGCACGCACGCACGCACGCACGCACACACACACACACACACACACACACTTGTTGTTTCAGGAATTCTTTAATAAAACACAAAAATACACATAACACAAAGATAGCAAAGTAGGAGGTAAATTGAATAGAGCAATTAAAGTAAATAAAAATAAAATACAGAGATGCAGTTTGGTAATTGAAAGTGTGTCTGTACTCTTATAATTATTATTATAGTGTATTTATAAAACCATGACAAATATATAATATAACACATTTACATCAAGTGTCCAGGTGGAGATTGTGCACATGATTATATTGCACTTATTTACATTAGTGTATAAGAAATAACACAATGATTATATTTCAAATAAAAGCAAAATAGTTATTGTGGAGTTATAATGAGAGAAGAAACAGTTAGCTTGTGTGCACAGCTAGCCGTTTAGCTCAATCTTACAAGTTACACATCCCTACAAACTTTACATTTAGTGAAGTTAAATAACTTATAAGTGAAAATAAAGCAGAATTAAACAAGTGTGAGCCAATGTTATGAAACACAGCGCTATGCTATTTACAGCTACCATTAGCATGCTAACGCCCTCGCAGCTCCAGCAGCGCACACCAAGCAAACATGCATGTGATGATTTTAACGCACATAACATGTTACGTTTAGATGTTATTCATCACAGTGACGTCATACCTTCACGGAATTAGCGCTGTTGCCCCGGCCGTGTTTACTGCACGGCTCCATGGTCGCTGCGGCCACCGGTTTATTTACAGCCCCAGCGGCGGCGGCGGCGGCGGCCATCTTTGGACTGAACCATTTACTGACCCGTCAGTGTGCACGAGGCTTAATGCGCAACATTATACGTTTTTACTTATTATATTACGAGATAAATTATCATTAAGACGACAATTTTATGATTATGATACTTAATAAATTTAAAACACTACATTTGTTTCATATTAGAGCGAATCTGACGTTTTTCGTCACTTTTATCCACCCCCTGTGAGAATGGATGAGTCCATTGTTCTGTCACTTTTGGATTTATTGATGCATATTTTTGTGTCGGTTCTTTAATTAAAGTTTTATAAGAGTATTATTGAATTTATAGTTTTTTTTAATTTTTTAAATTTGCATTAAATACGTCAATTAGTTACATCCCAAAATATTTTCCTTTAGCCTCTTTTCTAAGAAAATATCAAATTAATTTTATAATATAAAATCTTTATTACCTGCTCTTTAATAAAAGTTTTCTTAAGAGTGTAATTTAATTTATATTGTTTTAAAATATAATAAATAATATAGCTGCAGGCAACAGTTACAGGGTCAGGCCCTAAAAGGAACAAATAAAAGATTTATGAGTTTTTGAAAGCAAAAAAAGTTTTTGAATATTAATTAAATCAATTTATAATAGAAATAAAGTGCCATTGACACTAGGTGGCGCTGTCACTGTTTTCTTTGTGGTCTGAATCATTAATGCCAGTGATGCCAGTGATGCCAGTGATGCCAGTGGATGCCAGTAATGCCAGTGATGCCAGGAACTTTCTATCAGTAATGCATCCATATGCTATTTATTAGTTTTCTTGCAAATGAGAATAATTGTGTTTTGCATTTAACTTAAAAAGGCTGATGCATTATGGTTGCACTATAATATATATATATTTTTTTTAAAGTGAACAAAGACACCAACGAATTGAAAATGAATGCACAGACACCATTAAACTGAACAGAGATAACATCCCCGAATTCAATAATGTATTAACTTTCAACATTAAGCATTATGACACACTGTTTACTAATTATTGTTGTTAAGCTGCTTTGATGCAATGTGTTTTGTCTAAAGCGCTTTATAAATAAATGTGACATTGACATTGACTATGGCAAGTTTGATATTGACTTACTCATCACAAGCCAGATAATAGAAATCTAAAGTTAACGTAACTATGTGGCGATGTTTTTATAGTAAGGCCCTGATGACTCAAACCAAATTTCCTAACAATACACAAAAGCATTTCGTTCCTATACTCAAAAAATGACCCCGTGATTAATATATATATCTATATATACTGATACAAATATGGAAATTTTCTTATCAACGTACATTTATCTGTTGTTTTTAATTGATTAATCGCACATAAATATGTATACACACACACCACACGCGCACACATACACACACACACACACACACACACACACACACACACACACACCACTCACACACTGTACACACTGTACACACACACACACACACACACACACACACACACTGTACACACTGTACACACTGTACACACACACACACACTGTACACACACACTGTACACACACACTGTACACACACACACACACACACACACACACACACACACACACACACACACACACACACACACACACACTTAAATCACTTAAGTTGATGGTAAAGACCCTGTCATGAAGGCCTTAAAGCTAAGAATATTTTTTTCTCTCTGTTTTCTTTTAGTTTTTTAATATGAACATTTACATGACTCTAGTAAATACCTTTATCCGAATGTAAGAAAGTTTGGCCCCTGAGAATAAATCTGTAGGTTGATCCAGCTGGTTTATGCTTTTATTGTTTAGTTGCTGTTTGACTGTTCGGGTAGGGCCGGTATGGTTGCGCAAGACTAAAATGTCCAACCACTTCACAACCACTTAGCTTTTGTGAGAACATGTCCAGAGATGACAATACACTTAGTGTAGAACAAAAAGCGAGTTTACTGATTATTTATTTAGTTTATGATTTATAAACATAATAAATGAAAAACAATGTCAAGCTTGAAGATAAGATTGTTATTTGTTAACTTTAAATATTTAATATATATTAAATATATAAATATTGTATAAATAATATATGAAATATTTCAAACACTGATTAATAAAAATATAAAATAATAAAATGGCATAAACTTTTTTCTTTTATAACATTTTATTAAACAATATTTGTGTGGTGGCAATGGATAGGGCGATGATCGATGTGCCCTCAAAACAGATACGCACTTTTCATTGAAGTTCCATTTGACATTTTTTTGAATCATTTAAAATTGTATTGTTAATATTTCCATATACATAAAGATATATACAAAGATTGGTATACTGTATTGGCCAACATACAGTTTGTGTGTAATCTTGATGTTTCGAGTCATGGCAAAAACCAGTCATGGCAACAGAGTTTTATTGTATTTAACTCCTAGCAATAAATCAAATCTAGGCCTCAAATGACTAGGGTAAAAAAATCCATAATGAAATCTGTCACATTTCAAGATTCTTGGAAATTGCCATTTGGGATGGTTTATGACCACACACGTACTTTGAACCCACAGGATGGGCAACAGATATTTTGACAATAAAACTGTTTAATGTCTTTTTTTCCAAATAGGTATATCCGAGCACGCCATATATAGGCTCAAACACGTGACTCTTCAAACTGTATATAAGAGACATCTCTGAATGTTTCATGGCAAAGGGAGTTTCCTAAATCAACAAAGGTAGGTTAAAAGACAGAAAACTATATTAAAATTGTAGCCATTTTAACCTTATGTTACAAGAGATTTTTATAATGAAATTATTTATTTTGATGTGATGTCACTTAAAGTTGCTAAATAAGACTAAATAAGGTTACCGATACCATAACGTATTTAAGAAAAATTGTAATATTGATCTTGTAGATAATGGAGGTGACCATTCAACCCAAAGCATATGCATCCAAAGACTTTCAGAGCGGTTTGTTCAGCTGTTGTGATGATATGAGCGTATGTAAGTCATTTCAATGGAACTGAAGATGAATCAAAAATAATTTGTCGGTAATTTGTATGAGAAAGTGATTGACTTTAACAAAGTCTTAATGTTGTGTCAGGTTGTTGTGGCATGTTCTGCCTCCCTTGCTTGGGCTGCTCCATTGCTAGTGACATGAATGAATGCTGTGCATGCGGTTTGGGAATGCCGATCCGAAGTGTTTACAGAGAAAGATACAATATGCCGGTATGGTGTATTCTGAATTTGTTTAACTGGTTTTTGTATTTATGTATAGCCAGTCTGTTTGTCTTTCCATTTTGTCGGTTGACCTGGGTCTGGTTTTGTTTCCAGGGATCCATGTGTACTGACTTTGTTGTCAATTACTTCTGCTGTTGTTGTGCGACCTGTCAATTGAAGAGAGACATTAAAATAAGGAAGCGTAATGGAGAATTCTGAAAAATCCCACATCTTACAGAACATGACACGAGGAGCTTGAGGGCAGGTGAACACGGCGGAAGTTACTCCACAAAGAGCAACAGAATCAAGAATACTTTGCGGTCAATGTACACTTTTAGAACCAAATATTAAAGAAACTTAATTGTACAAAAATTTAACATTAATTGATTGGACCAAAAGTTAGCAAAGACTACAATTATTATTTGTGTGTTAATATAAGTTGTGTTTTTTGTACTTTGTGCAGTGTGTACTGTAGGAAAGCCACATAGAGACATGGCACATTTTCATGATATCAGTATAACATCAGATTTCTGGCCTGTGTAAACGGTTTGTGAATCATTTGTTAACATTCCAAAAGAATCAAAATAAAACTTTAAAAGTGATACTATTTTGTGTTACTTGTAGCCTTTTTTTGATGAATAACATGACCTTTCAATTACATCCCTTACATTTGAAATTGACTGAAAATCCCAGCAGTGACCGAGAAAATTGGGATTTTTCTAAACTGCAGATTCGAATGATTTAAATAATTAATGAATAATTACAGCAGTGTGGATGTAACATTTTGCATCGTGGACGTGATGTAAAATCACTTTTAGAATGTTACCAGTATACTGAACCAAATGTTTATATGACACAAAAGCTTAGTGTTTATCAGAAAAATATCTATCTTCTAAATTCTATTTAAAAAAGGTTAAAAAAAACTGTGTCATCTCGTGACAACAAGATTGCCAAGATTAATGTGGAAAAAAATGTAGAAGCTGAAAAAGCTATCCAAAAACTGGCAAGGGGTTTGCTCTTTATAGAACATGAAATTATTACTGAATTTTTACTGTATAATTATTTTAATTATCTAAACTGTTGAGTTATGGATGTTACAATTCTGAAAATAGCCCTTACTTGACAATGAAAAATCATGCACTAAAAATGTAAATCTTACAGAGAGACCTCACATAGATATCTAAACAAAAAAGTGTAACATTTGTATACTAAAAACCTTTGGTAAAATGTTATGTTTTCATAGTAAGATTATTAATAATTATTAATTATTAATTAATTAACAGAACATCATGGGTGAAACACATCTAGCAAAAGTAATTTTATCTCATTAAACCGTATATCTGTTTGTTTCACACAAGTTGACAAGAACAAACTATTAATGTTTATGTACATAAGGCGAATTACAACATTTCTCTAACTAAGGCATCAGTTTATGTTAAGCTAAGACACATGCCTTCAATTAATTTGTTTAACTGTGAAAAATTAATTTTTCATTAACTAATGATAACAGTAATGATAACAGTTTGAAAAAAAAGCTATATGGCTGTAGGTCACAAATTAAGGTGTGCTTATACAGATATGAATGACAGTGGACAAATGACAGTCATAAAATAAATTGTGTTCATTTACTTCTTACAATCAGGTTTGAGTTTGACACTTTGAGCTTATAGAATAGGCAATAAATATTTAAATAAAAAGTAATATGTACTAGCCTTCTACTAAAAGTTAAATAGACTTTCATTTCATCGTAAGTTTTAAACAACCAAGCAACTATTTTTTTTTAAAGAGAAACACTTAAATATTTGAGTTCCTGTAACTACTTCTTAGTTCTGGGTTGTATTAGCTTAATATAAACAAGTGAATAAAACATACTTTAAGAAAGTTCAGCTCAAAGCATGCTTTGCATGAGATCATATAAGAACAGTTCATTTTGAAATAATCTGTTATTTTATGCATTCATAAAGGACAAACCCTTTATTAATGAATAATGCTTAGTGTGTCGGATTTTTAAGTTTTGTGTTACCGTTGTTCAGAAGATTAGTGAACAGTAATAAATTCAACAGTCAGGGTTGTAAAAATAATAAATAAGCACAATGAAACACACCCTACACCTTAAAGAATATACAACAATATAAGATGACAGCTTTATCGCATATTGCATACAGAGGTTATTGATTTAATAACTATGATCAAAAGTCTCCATGACAAATGGCTTTTTTATTTTATGTAACCTTTGGGATATTAGAATAAAAAATAAAAATAACAACCTTCCGGGCATCAGTCACTTCACAAGTAGTTGCCGACAAATAATTTCAACACAATTTTTTGTAACATGCGTAATGTACAGAAAAGAACAAAAGGCCGAACTCCAGAGAGTAAACAAATTTCCTTGATCTTCCGCACACTTATTTAAAAGCTAAATGGAAGTTTCGTATTGTGGTTTTATTTTCCAATAAAAAATGATTAGATTAATCAATTTTGACTCGTAGGCCTCATAAGGATGTTACGTGCTTTTTCCTTCAAAGCTGTATGTATCAAGTGTCATAAATATGACTGTTAGCACTCCATTTCTGATGATGGGAGGATGGGAGATTTCTTCCTGAAGACCATGATGGGTTTATGGTCTTAATGCATGTGGGTTCATCCTCCTCTAGCAAGAATGTCAGCTTCCTGTAACCAGACACGACCTCAGCCTTGATGCTAGATGAATTATCTGCATTCCTAATGATAACAAGATTTTCATGGATGGATGCGCAGAGAGAAGGGAGTGCCTGAACATGTGACTTCTCCTATAAAAAGGACCTCCCTTTGTGTAGCATCCCTAGGCGTGGATCTATCTTGAAGGTAACGTTTTATTTAAAAATACACATGTTATTTACATGAATATTATCCTTATACCTTTCTTATTAACTGAAAATGTTATTTTGGTGGACCAATCACTTTTTCTAGATAATGGAGGTGACATCTCAACCCAAAGCATTTGAGCCTAAGGGGTTTCAGACCGGCTTATTCAGCTGTTTTGATGATGTGGGCATATGTAAGTTATTTTAACTATACAATATATCATTTCACAAATACATCATTAAAGGAATAGTAGCCAAAAATAATAAATCCGGCACCCTCATGTCATTCAAACCTGTTGATTTTGTGGAATACAAAATGTATGTGTTTTAATAAGTGTTACGGTGGTTGAAAACATGATGCAGGTCAATGGAGTATTTCTCGAAATATCTTCTTTTGTGTTTTTCAAAAGAAAGACAGCAGGTTTGGAACAATGATGAAAAAAGAATTGTGTTTGTCAACCGGCCCTTTATAACGGTCGGATCTGTATAGTAATTGAGTTTAACAGATCAATATGTTTTTTAGGTATATGTGGCATGTTCTGCCTCCCTTGCTTGGGCTGCTCCATTGCAGATGAAATGAATGAATGCTGTGCATGTGGTCTGGGAATGCCGATCCGAAGTGTTTACAGAACAAGATACAACATTCCGGTTAGTATGAACTCCAAACCAAGAAAATATGAATTATGGAACACATTTCTTCGCGAAATTAACTATGTGCAATTGGAAATGTGGTTGTTCACATTTTTTCCTTGTGGTTGATCTGGATGTTTGGTTTTGTTTCCAGGGATCCATGTGTAAAGACTTTGCTGTCAATTACTTCTGCCTGTGTTGTGCAGCATGTCAGCTGAAGAGAGATATCAAAATAAGGAAGAGTAATGGAGAATTCTGAAAAAGACCAACAGGAGGATCTGGAACAAGTTTCAGTTTCAACAAGAAATTGTACACGAGACCTTTCATGGGGTCTTAAATTATCTACATGAAGTATTATAAAAAATATTGTAGCCAGGAACAAATGTTATGCATGGGCATTAATTGGGTTCTGAAATTTTAAAGGGATTTTCCCACAAAAATAAAATCAGCCTTGTGATATTTTAAACATGTACGACTTTGTTACTTCTGCAGAACAGAAACAATTTTGATACTGGTAACCAAACCACATACAACTCCTATTGACTTCTACTGTATTTTATTTGTTATGTATAGACTATAGTTAGTTATAGTTATATACTGGTTTTAAAAGGGAAGGAAAAAAATTTTTTTTGTGTAACTACTCAACAATTCCTTTAAATATTTAAAAGCTGGTATGTTTGTTTTTCTTGTTTATGGTTGCTATATTTTTTCTTTTTTGTCTTTTTTATTTAATTTTTCAGCAAAATACATCCCACCGTCCAACTGATGCAGATTTGTATAACTTCACAACTTTCACACATTTGTATAACTTTAATGTTCACATTTAATGGTTTGTCTGTTCATGTGAAGAAAATAAATGAAGTAAACACATTGCAGTACGTAAGTCTCGCAAACGACACCAAATGGAATAACGAATCAATTTCCTACACATTTTTTCAGGGCAGAATGAAGCATTTTATCATTAAAAGATGCACTTTATCTTCTTTTATACACAGAAAATGTACATACAAATATGGTGACGGTTAAGCATTAGACTTCCTAAGCAAATATCAGAAATTCCTCACAACCAAACCGGTCGAACTTAATACAGCATCAGCATGTGATTGAGGTTAAACGAAATGAATGAGCTCAAGTTCAATGGTCTTTTCATTGTGATGTTATTATTGCCCATAACAAGAGAATGGGGCATGGCGATGGATGTACATAGAAGAGAATAAAGGGAGTTTATTGTGTCATCTGGGCTTCGATAGCTTGTGCAGTCCACTCTGGTGCCGCCTGACTGATCTTCTCCAACAGGTTATTTACCTGGAAGCACAGCGACTGAATCTGCTTGTCCCAGGTGGGCAACGGCTCTCGGGCTAGTGAGAATAATTCAAAGCATAATATTTTCTTAGCATTTAGAGATTTTGGGACACTTATTCATTTATGCATTCATATTTAACACATTTATTACACATTAAGATTTATAATAAACACATCAAATTTATAAACTAAAACAAAACAAACTGTTTGAATTAAAAGTATAAAATTTAAGATATTATAATTTATCTTCAGTGTAGTCACCGTTTGTCTAGAATTTGTTTTCTTGTCATTTTATCAAGCAAAATCCTGAGATTGTTTAAAAAGAGACTTAAAGGTGTTGCCATCTATTTTACACTCATATTGGCTTTTATTTCTTCAATATTTAGAAATATGGAGTCATTTTAACAACATTTTTTAAAGAATAAAATGCAAGTTTTGTAATCAAGAAAACATGTTTCCTAAATTATATTTTTGTCCGGAAAGATAATTTCAGAAATTAAAGGTCCCTTTTAACAGGATTTCATATTTCAAACTTGAATTAGTGTTTAATATTGTTGTTCCAGTATAAATAATATCTGAGTATCTAAGTATAAATCTCAAAGTTCGATGTAAAGCGAGATATTTTATTAAAGAGAAATTGCTTGCAAAAAACGTCTGGTTTGGACTGTACCCCTCTAGTTCCTGCTTTGGTGATATCATGCCCCCAGTTACCCTCACCCACAAAAACATACAAAAAGGGGGCGTGGTTATGTTGAGCTCTTATAGAGCAGATGAAGAGTTGCGTTTGTAAAGTGTGTTTGTTTTGAATAACATCCATTATTGGTGTTCGTAATTATCAGTTTAAATTATTTCTTTATTGCTTTTATTGTTTAAACACATGCTGGTTTAGATCGGTGGATTCAGCGAGTCTAATTCCCGCTCAATTTAATACCATTAAATGTCCTTAATATTATCAATTTGAGCTAGAATCAGACACGGCGTTAGTTTACCATAACACGGAGCGCGTAAACACGTGTTAGTAAGCGATGTCACCTTTTCGGGCTACACACGCTTACTTTGCTATCGAATTACAACATAGAAACCGCTGGTCCAATCAGAACTCATAACGTATTTCTGAAGGCAGGACTTTCATCAGAAAGGGGAAAAATAAAAGCCTCTTTAACAGGTGAAGGCTAGACAGATTATGTGACAGTAAATTATGTGAAAAATACGGGTTATTTTTCCAAGCGAAACATTTACATGTTATATTGCACACTGTTAACACGACCAAAGCTTCAATACATGTGGAAAATACAACCTTTAAGGCATACACATTCACATGGAATGTTTTTTTTTTTAAATAAGGAATAATATTTTACTGAAGTGTCCCACAGCTTTTGACCAGTAGTGTACGTTTTATTTAAAACCACTTACTTTCGAAATGTACAATGCTGTCTATCTGGTCAATGAAGCCATTCATACGACCCTCTGTGATCATTTGTGAGGCAATCTTTTCTGCCTGTTAAGAGATAAATAGCAGCATAAACATTCATAAGAGCAGTGTCTTTGTAAATATTAATAAGAAATTGTAAGCCATGAACGGCTGTACCTTGGCAGGGGGAATCTCTAAAAGTGCTCCTAACTCTTCAAAAGTGATATTGTTGTACAGTTTGCTAGCAGACAGCAGGTTGTGCTCAATAACTGCTCGGTCTAGGATGCTTGAACCTAAAAAGACAAGAATATAGGTCTCAAAACACATTTAAGACAAATAAAGACAAAGCAAACATATATATATATATGTAGGATCTACAACAATTTCAGTAATTCTTTTTATTTAAGCAGGAAGGATTTTCGCTATACTTCAGTACTCCTAGTCTTATGAGTAATGTTTGTCATATATGATATAGTAAGCAATTGTTCATCAATACCATCTGCTGTTGTGGCTTTCTGGTGTGGCATCAACATTGCGGCAAACTCCTGCAGCTGGTTGCCTCGAATGATTCGATCCAGGTACATCTTCTCCAGAATGCCATAGGCGGCAAGTTGCTGACAGCGTTCGTCCTTGAACAATGTGGCCAACATTCGTGAGCGCTGCTGACCTTTTAATCGACACATCGATCAAGTTGACACATTAATATATACTTTTAATAGAGGCTGTAAATTCTTAAATGTTAGTAGGATAGTCTGATCATCCTACCTGCAGAGGCCAGTATAGTGCAATGAAGAGCATGCTTCAAAGCCTCCAGACGTTCAGTCTCATGGACAATGGATTTGTAGGAAAGCTCATTGTAGCGCTGAGCAGCCTCAATGAACTTCCTCCGGTAGTCTAGTACTCTTGCATAGCACACCTGTAAAATGAATTGGGAAACAATCACCGGGGAACGTTGCAAATGAAACAAAACATACATGTTTAGTAGATAAAACATCGGCTTCCTTTATGGAGTACCTTATAGTGAATCTGCAGTTGCTCATTGGTAGATTCATTCTGAAGTAAAGAAGCCCTGTTTATGTAAGCTTCAGCCTGGACCGGGTCATCATCCTCCAAATACAGACGGGCAATTTTAAGATAAGTGTCCAACTTGTAGTCGACATTATACTGCCTGAAGAACCAGATCGTAACAGTTTGAAACCACAGGAGAGCAATGTCATAAGCTGTTTGAATAAATGGCCAAATGAAAACAAAGGTCTTGGAGGAACGTGAACATACTTTTGTCCAGTCTCCAGAGGAATGCCCACAAGAACCTGCGCAGCATTCCGCCAGTCCTCTTCTTTTTCATAGATTGTGGCTAGATGTTGTCTGATAGAAGCCACCTGAGAGTGTGTAAAAATCATGTATGGTTTCAAACGACTGCTAAGGAATGGCTCATGAAAAAACGCGTGTGACTTAAAAGTTTAAATCCCCCCATGCCCAATGATTTTATATTTGACCATAAAAATGAACTATTAAAATATTTAAAATATTTTTTCCTGCCTAATATGTAACTGAGCAATTCCAACATTATGGACATGACATTTTGTGTTATGGCTATTTTAAAAAAAGATAAATTAAAGCGTTATTGGTGTGACAAAAAATGGAAACACACTTTGGAAGACAACAAACCTATTAAGATTTAGTTGAATTAAAATGGACAAACCAGATTCAAAAAGATCCAACAAATGGCCAAGGGTTAGCCCTTTATAGAACATAAAATAATTACTATATTTTAGTTGTCATGTGTCCGTTGAAGAGCGAATGTAGCATTATGGATGTGACAAAATGAAAAAATGCGCTAAAACCAAATATAATTCTCAAAAAATTTAAAGAGAGACCTCAAATAGGTATATAATCAACCAAATGTTGTCATCTGTGCTATAAGTATACTAAAAACCTTTGGTAAAAACTCAATATTTTCATGGAATTGCCAAACTAAATCAGGTTTATTGAGTATATGAAGGAACATGAATTGCAAATGACTTCACACTTTGCAGTTCCAGATGCTACTAAAACTAAATGTTAAACTGAGAAAATATTTAATTTATTTATCCTTACATGTACAATTTAACAATGTCTACATGTTTTGTGAGCGCAGCAGTGCAGCGTTTGTTTCAGGTCGAATCTATCAATCATCCTTACACATCTGAAAAATTCTAAGTTTATGACAGCATCATGATGTAATTTTTAAACTGTATTTAGTGAACTTTTCTGCATAACTCCTTTTATGTAGAAAATACCAAGCAATGGTTTAAAATGACTTGCACATGGTATGTCTGAAAATATACCAAAGGAACAAAAACAGTTATAAAAACTCGATTTTAAATAATTAACGTGTAGTATGTTGTTAAACCTTCTAGTAAACGCGAAAACGATCTGATGTTTCTATAAGGTGCATGTATGTTGTCGAATGTGATGCTACAGCGACCTGTTCTTCGAATGAAATGACTCTGGGCTGAATCTTCTCAAGGGTGAAGTGACAGACAGCTTTGGCTGTACCGTCCGGCAGGCTTAGAAGATGCGTACAAAAATCTGTCAACAGCTGTCTGGATATGACCAAGCTAACATTCTCATTGACCACTGGGGAAAAACACAAAATTGAGTTTGTCAATGTATGCATTTAAAAGAGGATAAATCATGTAAGGATAAATAAATTATATCTTTTACCATACACGTAGTATACGTAAGGTGTACTTACTGGCTTCAACAAACGCTTTGAGTGCCTCCAGTTGTTCTGCATCAGTAAACTGAAGAGCCTTTTCTAATATTTGCCGATATCTGTGACAATAGGATGAAAAAAACAATTTATATTAAACACCTTAAAGTGACAGATCTACTAATTGAAGGTAATAAACAATAAAGAATATATGAATTGTGAATGTACAACCCTATAATAAGTCATTTAAACCCCATACTATACAAATTAGCATATACTATATATACTTTATATCTTTATACATATGTTTATGAGCTTTTTCATACAATTCTTTAAACATCTAACCCCAAGTCATAATAATATAACAGCAACCAGAAATAATAGAATGCAATTATTGTATGGTGTTATATACAATTCTGTTTAAGCACCTTACATTAAACATCTCTCCTACATTATCTGATGTATGTGATACACAATAAATAATAAAAACAAATAAAAAAGAAGTCTAATGACAGGCAGGGCAACACTTCATCAGTTCAGTGCATAGCATCAAGCTAGCAAATGTTAGCATCAAGGCATCATCTGTGCATCACATTTTCCACATATTGAACCGATACCAATATTCTATACATGCAAGTGAGATATAAAGTGACATATAGTTAGTTGCTGTGATATTTAAGGCCTGAGTGAACATACTTCCCAGCCAGGTCTTTATGAGAGCCACTGGAGTTCATCAGCTGAGCAAGCTCCTGTCTCACGACGGTCGCCATTTTCCTCCAGAGTTCAATCAACAGTGACACACTTCCTCCTTCAGGGGGCGCCACTCCACCATCCACAAACACACCAAATTAATTCTATTTAAAATAAAATTAAGCATAAAGATGGAGGAAAAGTTTCTTTAACGATACTCATAAAGGCAATTCAGTGGAAATACTAAACTTTCCATTAAAATATATAGAATGTTTACCAAAGAGTTTTAGTAAGCTTGGTTTAAATGCCCATGTGAGGTCTCTCTAGAATTATTTTATAGAATTATTTTTATTTTTAGAGATTTTTCATATTAAATTTAGGGATGTTTTCAGGATTGTCACATCATTTTGCTGATCAACGTACACATGAATATTAAAATAATTTTTTTAATTCACATAATCATGTCTCCCAAAAACTTCCCTTTTCTGTCACGTACATACTGCAGAATTTATCTCGTTTTAAAATAGAAAACTTATACAAAGATTGTCATTTTTCAAACGTATGAACGTTATTTAAAAGGTTTTTTATATAAATAATAGTTTCAGTTTACAGGTAAAAATTATATTCTAAAGGCATTTTTATGTCACGTCCATAATTTAGGTTAGTTTATCATTTTTTTAACAGAAAACTTGTGCATAGATATTTATTTTTCTGATGTTTAAACATTATTTAAAAGTGTTTTATTTATATAAACAATTGTTTCAGTTTACTGGTAACAATTATATTGTTAAAGCGTTTTTATGTCACGTCCATAATAAAGGTTGGTTAATCTATTTTATTAGAAAACTTGTGCATAGATATTTATTTGTCTAATGTTTAAACATTATTTACAAAGTTTTAAATAATATAAAAAATCAGTTTACTGGTAAAAATTATATTCTAACAGCAATTTTATGTCACGTCCATGATTTAGGTCAGTTTATTTATTTTATTAGAAAACTTGTGCATAGATTTTATTTTTTCTGATGTTTAAACATTATTTACAAAGTTTTAATAATGTAAAAAGTTTTTGAGTTTACAGGTAAAAATTATATTCTAACAGCACTTTTATGTCACATCCGTAACTCAAAATGTCACGTCCATAATTTAGGTTAGTTTCTCTTTTTTAACAGAAAACTTGTGCATAGATTTAAATTTTCTGATGTTTAAACATTATTTACAAAGTTTTATATTATATAAAAAATCAGTTTACTGGTAATAGTTATATTCTAAAGCGCATTTTTATGTCACGTCCATAATTTAGGTTAGTTTCTCTTTTTTAACAGAAAACTTGTGCATAGATTTAAATTTTCTGATGTTTAAACATTATTTAAAAGTGTTTTATTTATATAAACAATTGTTTCAGTTTACCGGTAACAATTATATTGTTAAAGCGTTTTTATGTCACGTCCATAATAAAGGTTGTTTAATCTATTTTATTAGTAAACTTGTGCATAGATATTTATTTGTCTAATGTTTAAACATTATTTACAAAGTTTTATATAATATAAAAAATCAGTTTACTGGTAAAAATTATATTCTAACAGCACTTTTATGTCACATCCGTAACTCAAAATATCATGTCCATAATTTAGGTTAGTTTATCTTTTTTACTAGAAAAACTTATACAAAGATTGCTATTTTTCTGATGTTGAAACATTATTAACAAAGTTTTATATGATATAAAAAATCAGTTTACTTGTAATAGTTATATTCTAAAGAGGATTTTTATGTCACGTCCATAATTTAGGTTAGTTTATGTGCATAGATTGTCATTTTTCTAATGTTTAAACATTATTTATAAAGTTTTATATAATATAAAAAGTTGTATTTTAAAGTATTTTAAAAGCATTTAACTTCACATCCGTACCTCTGTATTCGACCACACACTGTATGCTACACAATTGATATAATATTTAAAACATTAATGTATAATAATATATTTTATACGTGACATGACGTCACAAACACTATATATAATCACACACGGGTCAGCATAGTATAGCTCGCACGCGCGCGTGTAAGGCGGGCACTACTGAAAGGGGCGTGTACGGAAGTTGTGCAGTGATGCACAGTGTTGTTGAAGGCGTGGTTTGATTATGGGATGTAGAGGTGAAATGGCGCTCGGCGCGGTATTTTAAACAATCGTCCCCGGCGGAGATCGGCCGATGGAAGCGACGCAACGTCGACTTGGACCGAGCGCTTCGTGATCGGGCGGAAAACTTCGTGGATCTCGGTCGAGCGCTTCCGGACTTTTCCCGACAAAGTTTCGGAAGTGTCGATTCTGCTCGGGTGGGTATCAAGAAGGGGCAATAAGACCTGAGCTAGCTAGCCGTGCTGCTAACTCTGTGTGCCAGCTGATGTGGGCATTGAACTTGTGTCGTGTGCCAAACGTCATTTAAAGGACGAGATGTGATCACAAATGTTTGCGTTTAATTGTTTGTTTAATTATAAGGGAGGTGGAGATTTATCCCGGGTTAACATCTTTACGTTAGTTTAAGGTTTGTTCACTTGTAGCACCTGATGCTATGCACTGACAGCCAATGACAGCTCCGTGTTTAGAATAAATGTGTGTGGTTGTTGATGACGTCACAACATTAGAATCACGGCGAACGTGGGATTTTATGGCACAGATTTCTGTACAAGTGTGTAAAGTTATACTGAGCCATAATTTAGTAAGTGTCAACCGTAAAATGTTTAATGTTTTTATTTTACAATGTTTGTCTTTATTTCGTTTTAGGAAATTATCGACCGAATACATTCAGCGATTCCGTCCAGAAATAGTTTAAACCAAAGGTTTTTAGAAACTTATAGCACAGATATTAACATTTTTGTATTAAATTGCCATCTTGTGCCTTTATTTAACTTTAAAGCATTATTTATATTTTTACACATGATGATTGATCACGAATTTAAGGATCGTCACATACGTAACTATACAATTTTGCGCACTTTAAAATAAAGTAATTATTTGATGCTCTATAAACCGCTAACCGTTTGTTGATATTTTTTATAAACTTTTTAAAAGTTTCTTGCCTCCCTTTTTTCGTCACGTCTATTCCAATGCTTAATTTTTTTTTTTTAAATAGAAAACTTGACCACGAACTTAAATTAGTTAACATTACCAACAAGGTTTTTGTAATAGAATCAAACTAAATTTATACAAATTATAAAAACATTCTAGTATCGTTATTTATGTCACATCTATAACTCGGAATTTATTTATTTTTAAATGGAAAACTTGAGCACAAAGTTAAATAAGTTAACATTACCAACAAGGGTTTTTGTAATAAAAACATAATTAATTTATACAAATTTATAAATAACATTCTCAAAGCGTTTATGTCACGTCCATGACGCGGAATGTGACGTCACCCACGCAAAACGTCACGTCCACGTCGTACGCTTTTTAACATTAAACATCGTTATTAACACCCTGTGATGAAATAAAACCCGTCAGTCATAAAGAAATAATTTTTATTTTTTATTCTAATAAACCGTGACGTCATCTCCAACGGAACTATTTTGAGCCCTGACGTCATGACGGTCTCCTTGGCCCCTCCCCCTTATGAAAACAAATGCTGCGCTGTCGTCCTGCGCTGCTGCTGCTGTTTGAAACTGATGACGAGATGAAAATGGCGGATCTTTCGAAATCCAACCCGGCCTGAAAGAGACACACAGTCACTGTAACGGGACTGGGCTCTCCCCAAAATCCCCATCCGTGACGTCATTTGTGTCGTTGTGTTTAAGTTAATATCCATGGCAACCGAGGACACGGGAAACCGGAAGCGTCGAATATCAACAAACTCGTCGATGTAGAAACTGTCAGGTTGAGGTAATGCATCAGATCGCCTTAAAGTGTCCTGCGTTTCATCTTAACGTGCATGAATAAACACACATTCGTGACGCAACGTGTTTGATTTTGATCGTTTTATGCGTTTGCTGTGTCACTTGCTGTGTGTTTGTGTGATGCTAGCTCTGTGCTAGTTAGCCTCAGAACAGCTGCGCGACGCGACGCTTCCATGATTGTCTCGAGCGTCACAACTGTACGCGGTGTTTGATTGGTCGTCCGAGGCGCGTTTGGTAATTAGAAGCGTTTGAATGGCGCGCCAGTGCGACGTCACACATTATGTTGATGGCACTTTATAGTTAAGAGAGTCATTCAGGAAGTGTTCATTTGATTGTTGAAGTCACTTCCGGTTATTGGCATGTTTGTTATTATTATTATTTTTTTTTTTGAAGGAACAGAAACTAAAAATGTATGACAATAAAAATAGCAGAAATGTTCTTTAAATTAAATAAAAATGCTTTTGTTTTTTTAGAACTCAGTCTGTAAATGACATAACAACATACTGTAAAACTGATAGTTTCAACTTGTTTCCTTGCATTAAATTGAATGTTTTGTATGCATTACATTAGGGTACTTTGTATTAAATTATTATATATGAATTGCTGTTCTTGACAAATGGAGTTAAAGACATTTTGAGAAGTAAAGTAACACATCCCGCTCCAATCTGTGTCATTAAAGGGATATTTAACCCCAACATAATTCTTCATTAATCATTTATTCAACCTCGTGTCATTTATTTCATCTATGACTTTATTTATACTTCAGAACACAAGATATTTCGAAGAATGTTGGTAGCCAAACAACAATGGCCCCTATCTGTATCCACACCAATGTCATCCTATATCAGGAATACCCTTCTACACAAGTATTGAATCACATGGTTGATAAATGACGGAATCATTTTGTTGGTGAAAATAAAACCACGCTGTTTTGGCATGACGTAGAGGAAGCATTTTTCACTCAATGTTTACATGTATTAAACTCTGATTTCTATTTCAGTTTGTTTACAGTCATTTTCAAAATGGATGTGGTATCACCTGAGCTCAACAGCCTCCTCCCTGATGAGATTATGGATACTGAAGCTATCGCAATGGAAGAGGAACTCCCCGCCGAGCATCTCGCTCCTCCCCCCCAATCTGAATCCGAGCCAGCTCAAGTTCCTATGGAAACTGAGGTCCCTGAAATCGTCAGCATGTGCCCGTCCACCACAGCTATGCAGCTGACCTCAACCTCCAGCGAGGCTCAATGTAGCACCAGCTCTGGAACTCAACTCCTCCTGGCCCCCTCCGGCCTTGTGACTGGCAAAACCACCAGCCCTGCTGTGACTCATAGCCTCTCCAAAATTTCCAGCGTCACGGTCCCAGCCAACCACCAGCTCATCATCAACAAAGTGGCCTCCTCCCCTGGCATGGATGGCAAGTCTCAGGGCACTGCTGTTCTCAAGCCGGAGGCTCAGAAACTACTGGTTGCCGGCCTCAGTAAAACAGGGCAGCCCATTATGTTGGCTCTTCCCCAGACTTGGAGCAAACCGGCCACAACCCAAGGCACAGGAGATGGCAAATCTCAGCCCACACAGATTAAAATGGTGACCACAATGGGGAAGCCAGTGATAGCTGTGAGCTCATCCAGTCAACTGCTGAGCACCTCCACACCATTGCAGGCCCAACAGCTGAAGACCCTTCAGGTAGGTGTTTGTCTTTTCATCTGGATGTCAACACTTTTCCTGTTCAACAGACATAAATGCTCAAAATCACGTTTCTCTCCACAGATCACAAAGAAGCCTCCTGTGTCTTCAGCCGGACCAATGATAACAAAGCTCATCATCACAAAGGCTTTAAACAATAAAGGACTAACCAATCCTGTATCAGGAGCTCCTGTAGTGACTGGTAATCTTCCATCTGTATCTTAAATAGTTTGATATGTACGTGGAAAAACCTGTAATGATGCACCACAGGAATGAATCACCATCGTCTGTCAGTCTTGATACCTTTTCTTCTGTTCAAAGGACGGGTTGTAACCCAAAGCACTCCAGTGACGCCTCCACGTACCATCACCATTGGAGAGACCATCAGCACCATGCATCAGAACACTTCTGGCAACAGCAAAGTGGCCATCTCCCCTCTGAAGTCTCCTGGCAAGGTCAGTTTCAAGTGCTTTTTGTCGGGGAAACAGGTGTTCAGCAAGTGCACGCAATTCGGTTGCTTTGTTTGGATGACAACAGACTACAGTAGTTTAAATTTAAATATGATAAAGCTGTAGATATGTAATACTTTTTATGTATTGTCTTTTTAATTTTTAATCTCTTATATATGCGTCTTTAGCTAACCGTTGTCTCAGTGGCCAGTCAGTCTCCAAACTCGCCCCAGAAATCTGTGACGCTGCCCCTGAATGTTGCTTTGAGCCAGCAGATCCTTGCTGTTCAACAGTCTGCTGCCACCTCACCAGCCAAACCAGGAACCAGCCAGTCCACTGCACAGGTAAACACCCAAGACCTAATCTGACCTATTCTATTTGGCAGATGCTTTATCCAAAGCTAATTACAAGTATTATATTCCACACACCACATATTCCACCACACCACAACTGACCTTACCATGTTATTTAAAATTCGACCCTTTATTTGTCATCTTTATGCTGTCTAGAGCTGCCTTTGGTTAATAGTACTGAAGGGATTTTAATTCATATCTTTGTAATCAGTTTACATAGAGGGGTGAGATAAAGGCAAAATGTTTCTTGTTTTAAGCTGGTGAGGATGAAAAGATATTTTGCATTCTTTGAATGTGTGAACTGTTATTTTTGTTTACTTATGTAGACATATTGTCTAAAAATGCCAAGATCGTGGGAAACTAAAATTAAAACAATACTCCAAATTCTATTTTATACTACTTTTAAAAATCAAATAAAACTTTTTAGGCAATTTCCTTTAGTAAAATGATTCATTGCATAACAATAGTCATGTTACAATCTTTCTTTTACAAGTTTACACATAGGACACGGTCATACATACTTGATGATTTGATTTTGCACCCTTATGATATTATCGCGCACAATATGTTGCACACCCCTAAATTTCCAAATGTTAAGCTAAAATTTCTCAATTGCACCCGATTATTGCAAAAAATAGCATCAAAGAAATGTTGCATACCTGTGAACCTTTGCATGTCACTAACTGCATTTCTTTGCTTTATCTCAACTACAGGCTATTAAGTCAGTGCAGGGAGTTACTATGGCAGGGGTTGGCACATCTCAATTTAAGACCATCATCCCCCTCACAACACCACCTAATGTTCAGCAGATTCAGGTGCCAGGCAGCCGCTTCCATTACGTACGACTGGTAACAGCATCGACTGGCAGCAGCTCCATGCAGACAGGTGCCAGCACCAACACCAACCCTTCTATTCAACCAGGTAGAGCCTGTAGCGTGTACAATACAGACAATCTGTTGTTTTAATGTCACTCCATCACATCTCAATTAGTCTAGACTAAAAAAAAATTTATTGTTTAAGACTAAAAAAATTTGTTTGTTGTTTATAAAGCCAAGCCTGTGATGATGAATGCTGCCGTACGGATGTCTGTACCCATCATCCCAGCACAGACTGTTAAACAGGTACACAGTGAAACATCCACTCTTGTCCTCACCAATAGATGATGATGGTTAATACATCTTGAACAGTATTGATTTGGTTTGTTGTGTTTGGTCACATGTACAGGTGGTACCCAAGCCCCTGACATCAGCAGCGCAGGTGGTGACCACCAGTCAGACCCCCCAGCGCCTCATCATGCCAGCCACTCATCTGCCCCAGATCCAGCCCAACTTGACCAACCTTCCTCCGGGCACTGTGCTTGCCCCCGCCCACGGCTCAGGAAACATGGGATATGCAGTTTTGCCGGCCCCTTATGTCACACAGGTCAGTACTTCAACGATGATACTGAAAGAGATTTATTGGTTTAGGATGTTTCTCATGTCCTGTGTTTTCACAGATTCCTCAGTCTGCCTTTGTCACTTTATCCAGCAGCACCACCTTCTCGACAACCACACCAATACAGACACAAGCCAAACTTTCACTCAATGGGTAAGATTGTTGTATAATTTTCCTGATTTTAATATGTTATGACCAAACGACTTACGAATCATGTAGTTAAACACAGAGCTGGCATTTTCTCATTGCAGTTTACCAACATCGGAATCAACATCCAGGCCGAGAAAGCCCTGTAACTGCACACGGTCACAGTGTCTGAAATTGTATGTACTACCCGCATTGCATTCTGTGTTTTTATTATAGCTTAGACATCCAACTGTTGAGAAATTTGCCTCTTTTGGGATCATATATAATTGGCTTTGACAGTACTACTGACGAACAACATTCATATTGCATGTTCATCTTCGCTTTAGGACTTTGCTGTCTTATAGCTGGTTTTTAATGCATCTCTTTGCAGATATTGTGATTGTTTTGCCAACGGGGAGTTTTGTAATAACTGCAACTGTGTTAACTGCTTCAACAACCTCGGCCACGAGAGTGAGAGACTTAAGGCTATTAAGGTAACGGATTAAATGTAGAATTAAATTGTCTCATATAGAAGATAGTTTATTTATGGAAAGGTTTTTGCAATTGTGCTTGTTTAATTCTTCAGGACAATTATCTGTATATTGTACAATGGTGTGTATTGTTTCGGAAAGTTTACAAAAAATGTTGTTGTCCTCCAGGCCTGTTTAGATCGAAACCCAGTTGCCTTCAAGCCCAAGATTGGCAAGGGCAAAGAAGGTGAGTCGGACAGGAGACACAGCAAAGGGTGCAACTGTAAAAAATCTGGCTGCCTGAAGAACTACTGTGAATGTTATGAGGTAAGCGTCAATGGCAAAATTATTTTTACTGAACAATGAAGTTTTTGATAACGTGATAAAATAACAAGTTGTTCTTTATTATTTTGTTATTTCGTTATCGGCTTCGAATTCAATTCGGTGCATCACTTATTTAAAATTCTATAACATTCTTAGCAGATTGTAAAAGATACTTAAAAGAAAGTTGGCACTGAACACCGTGCAACCTGTTCACTTAAATTTCTGTTTGCTCAACAACTTTGTTTAAGCATCTTTTGTATTTTTGAAGGAAAATTATGTTTGATGATAGATTGAATGTGCTCTTGTTCACATTAGGCAAAAATCATGTGCTCGTCCATCTGCAAATGCATGGGCTGTAAAAACTTTGAGGAGAGTCCAGAAAGGAAGACCCTGATGCACCTGGCAGATGCAGCAGAGGTGCGAGTACAGCAGCAAACTGCTGCCAAAACGAAACTATCATCACAGATCTCAGATTTGCTCACCAGAACGACTCCAGCCATCACCAGTGGAGGTGGAAAGTAAGATATCTACATATATCCAGCCATTATCTAACAATGACCTTAACAAGCACCATCTCCCCAGTAACCCTCTAGCAACACTATGTTTTTAAACATCTGTTTGATATTTTATTGTAGAACATAACTGAACTTTGGCTTTGTGTATAACTCATCATTTAAATAACTTTCAGGTTGCCGTACACATTTGTCACGAAGGATGTGGCCGAGGCAACGTGCGACTGTTTGCTGGAGCAGGCCGAACAGGCTGAGCTCAACAACCAGACTCCGGCCATGGCCGAGCGCCTTGTCCTGGAGGAGTTCGGCCGCTGCCTCCGGAGAATCATCAGTTTCGCCGGCAAAGCCAAGACTGACTGCCCCATTAACTGCTAGACCAGGCAAAGCTGTGTTTGAGAGATATACCAGCTTGTTAGGTGTAGTGCAAATGGCTTGAGCCAAAAGCACTGATCTGACGCACTAGTAGTTGGATTTGACTTGAGGCAATGGGATCTGCGTACGGCATGTTCACTTATGGATACAGGGACCAAAACCAGAACTTCCCATTGGTTCCCGTGAAAACGGGAGAAAAAAGGAGGACTGCGCTCCTGCGAGTGGGCTGGCGCCGTTTGCTGTCACAGAAGGGGTTTTATTATAGAATGATCTATACAGTTTTAAAGTAGTTTTCTTGTTTTTTTGGCAGTTTTCCACTTTTAAAAATGCAAAATCATGGCATTTGTTTGTCTTTTAAAACTGTATTTTTGCCCTTGCTGTCCTCTGAATTCTTTTCACTCAATGCTAATATCCACAGAAAATGTTTTGGACATCATCCAGCCTCTGCACATGTAAAACTGTTAAATCATGAGTTATATACAGTAAGTTGCGAATACTGTAGATTCACTATATTTATTTGCCTGCAGAAGAGGACAAAATGAAGGTCTCTGTCATAAATTCACTGTTCTGTTTTTGTTTTCCAAAGCATACGGATGTTCAGAAGTCTGGGCCTGTTTGTGTGGCTGGATTTTCATAAAGGCGTCACACAAATGTCAAACACAGAATGACTTTTCTGGCAGCAGTACCGGTATCCTGTACTTAGTGCTTTGAGCAAATATATGTAAAGGAGAGAAGTTCCTTTTCAATCTTATTGAATTGGCCGCTCTACAACTACATAATCTTTGTAATGATCGGTCTTAAGTTGGTAAATGCTCCTTTTAACATTCTCATCCTTTCCGCTATTGATTCTTCCTCTGTCCAGAGATAAAATAAGAGACTCATTCGTTGTGGAATTGTTGGTGATTCGTTTGTTTTAAAGGTTTCTTTTATGCTAAATAAACTAATGTTGCACTGCAAGGCAATTCAAAATTAGAACCGATATTATTTTGGGCACCCGACCGAAAATAATAATACATTGAAAGTAAATTAATGTAAATGATTTTATTAATACATTCTGTTCGATTCAGGTTTTGTTAATAAACTATTAGTTTGTTTTTGAGTAGTTAATTTATTGTTACTGAAGTTTATTAAAAATCATATAATATCACCTTACATTATCTGTATTCTTCGGGATTGTTCCTGATGGATTAAGGAATGGAATTTCATCACATTTTAAACCCTTAAACAGAAATGATGTTCTGCATAATTCACTTTTAATGTTATGAACTGAAATGGATCACTTTATACATCAATATTTCTCTACATTACATTTACATTTAGTCATTTAGCAGACGCTTTTATCCAAAGCGACTAAACTAAAGATCTATAAACCAGTGAAACGGCCCAATACCTTTAAATGTCCAACATTACAATAAAAAGATACAGGATATTTAATACTATTAATATTTCTCTATTGTTACATCACAATAATCCCCTACAACCTCTGCCATTACAGTAACCAAACCCATTACATCACCATGAGCAAAAAATAAAGTTTTCTTTAGTTACTTTTTTTCTGTGTTTTTATTTTAAAGGATTGTCCAGGATTTTTTAATCATAAATTCATTTTTATTTTGTATTTGTTGCACTTAAAGAAGATCAACATTTATATCTCACAAGCATCTTAAACGCTATGTAATTAATTTTAATAAGAAAGCAAGAAACTCTTGTTGTTGTTGTAGTTGCAGCTCCCGTCCTGCAGGGGCGCTGTGAGATCTGTCTCAGTAAAGCCAGCCGGCCTCGCGCTCAAAGAAGAAGACATCATCAGCAGCTGTGAATGTTCAGCTCGTGTAGAGTTTTAAGAGATTTTAAAGGTTAATAAAAGTGACTTCACTCTTGTTTTGTTAGGAGTAACTAATAATTCATTTCAGCTGTGAGTCTCATGTAAATATGGCCTCAAATCCGCCTGCACAAGGTAAATATGTTTGTTTATAATGTTTCAAAAGAAAACAATGTGATTGGTTATGTCAGACTTGAGCTGTTGTGTTTGTAAGATTTTGTTTGTGTTGTGTTGGAATATATAATGACAAAATATTACAACTAATATTTAATTTTTAAGAACAATATGAGCCCATAGAGGGATAACACTGGTTGCCATACACTTACGTGTGTGTGTGTGTGTGTGTGTGTGTGTGTGTACAGTGTGTGTACAGTGTGTGTACAGTGTGTGTGTACAGTGTGTGTACAGTGTGTGTGTACAGTGTGTGTGTACAGTGTGTGTGTACAGTGTGTGTGTACAGTGTGTGTGTACAGTGTGCGTGTGTGTACAGTGTGTGTGCGTGTACAGTGTGCGTGCGTGTGCGTGCGTGTGTGTACAGTGTGTGTGCGTGCGTGTACAGTGTGCGTGTACAGTGTGCGTGTGTGTACAGTGTGTGTGTACAGTGTGTGTGTACAGTGTGTGTGTACAGTGTGCGTGTGTGTACAGTGTGCGTGTACAGTGTGCGTGTGTGTACAGTGTGCGTGTGTGTACAGTGTGCGTGTACAGTGTGTGTACAGTGTGCGTGTACAGTGTGTGTACAGTGTGCGTGTGTGTACAGTGTGTGTGTACAGTGTGTGTGTACAGTGTGCGTGTGTGTACAGTGTGCGTGTGTGTACAGTGTGCGTGTACAGTGTGCGTGTGTGTACAGTGTGCGTGTGTGTACAGTGTGCGTGTACAGTGTGCGTGTGTGTACAGTGTGCGTGTGTGTACAGTGTGCGTGTACAGTGTGTGTGTACAGTGTGCGTGTGTGTAAAGTGTGCGTGTACAGTGTGTGTGCGTGTACAGTGTGCGTGTGTGTACAGTGTGTGTGTGTGTACAGTGTGTGTGTGTGTGTGTGTACAGTGTGTGTGTGTGTGTACAGTGTGTGTGTGTGTGTGTGTGTGTACAGTGTGCGTGTGTGTACAGTGTGCGTGTACAGTGTGTGTGTACAGTGTGCGTGTACAGTGTGTGTGTACAGTGTGCGTGTACAGTGTGTGTGCGTGTACAGTGTGTGTGTACAGTGTGCGTGCGTGTACAGTGTGTGTGTACAGTGTGTGTGCGTGTACAGTGTGCGTGTACAGTGTGCGTGTACAGTGTGTGTGCGTGTACAGTGTGCGTGTGTGTACAGTGTGTGTGTGTGTGTACAGTGTGTGTGTGTACAGTGTGTGTGTGTGTACAGTGTGTGTGTGTGTACAGTGTGTGTGTGTGTACAGTGTGTACAGTGTGTACAGTGTGTGTGTGTGTGTGTGTGTGTGTGTACAGTGTGTACAGTGTGTGTGTGTGTGTGTGTGTGTGTGTACAGTGTGTGTGTGTGTGTGTGTGTGTGTGTGTGTGTGTGTGTACAGTGTGTGTGTGTGTGTGTACAGTGTGTGTGTGTGTACAGTGTGTGTGTGTGTACAGTGTGTACAGTGTGTACAGTGTGTGTGTACAGTGTGTACAGTGTGTACAGTGTGTACAGTGTGTACAGTGTGTGTGTGTGTGTGTGTGTGTGTGTGTACAGTGTGTGTGTGTGTGTGTGTGTGTGTGTGTGTGTGTGTGTACAGTGTGTGTGTGTGTGTGTACAGTGTGTGTGTGTGTGTGTACAGTGTGTGTACAGTGTGTGTACAGTGTGTGTACAGTGTGTGTGTGTGTGTGTGTGTGTGTGTGTGTGTGTGTGTGTGTGTGTGTGTGTACAGTGTGTACAGTGTGTACTGTGTGTACAGTGTGTGTACAGTGTGTACTGTGTGTACAGTGTGTGTACAGTGTGTACAGTGTGTGTGTGTGTACAGTTTGTGTGTACAGTGTGTGTGTGTGTGTGTGTGTACAGTGTGTGTGTACAGTGTGTGTACAGTATGTGTGTGTACAGTATGTGTGTGTACAGTATGTGTGTGTACAGAATGTGTGTACAGTGTGTGTGTGTACAGAATGTGTGTACAGTGTGTGTGTGTGTACAGTGTGTGTGTACAGTGTGTGTGTACAGTGTGTGTGTACAGTGTGTGTGTACAGTGTGTGTGTACAGTCTGTTTGTACAATCTGTGTGTACAGTCTGTTTGTACAATCTGTGTGTACAGTCTGTTTGTACAATCTGTGTGTACAGTGTGTGTGTACAGTCTGTGTGTACAGTGTGTGTGTACAGTGTGTGTGTACAGTCTGTGTGTGTGTGTGTACAGTGTGTGTGTACAGTGTGTGTGTACAGTGTGTGTGTACAGTCTGTGTGTGTACAGTCTGTTTGTGTGTGTACAGTGTGTGTGTACAGTGTGTGTGTGTGTACAGTGTGTGTGTGTACAGTGTGTGTGTACAGTGTGTGTGTACAGTGTGTGTGTACAGTCTGTTTGTACAATCTGTGTGTACAGTCTGTTTGTACAATCTGTGTGTACAGTGTGTGTGTACAGTCTGTGTGTACAGTGTGTGTGTACAGTCTGTGTGTACAGTCTGTGTGTACAGTGTGTGTGTACAGTCTGTGTGTGTGTGTGTACAGTGTGTGTGTACAGTGTGTGTGTACAGTCTGTGTGTGTACAGTCTGTTTGTGTGTGTGTACAGTGTGTATACAGTGTGTGTGTGTGTGTGTGTGTGTGTGTGTGTGTGTGTGTGTGTGTGTGTGTGTGTGTGTGTGTGTGTGTGTGTGTGTGTGTGTGTGTGTGTGTGTGTGTGTGTGTACTGTGTGTATACAGTGTGTGTGTGTATAGTGTGGTCAGTAGGTATTTGATCACTTGAGTCAAAATAATTTATATTTGGTACAGAAGCCTTTTCAGTTCCTAGTTCTTCTCCAGGTTTGCAAAGACTGCAAGAGGGATTGTGTCCCACTCCTCCATACAGATCTCCTCTAGATCCTTCAGGTTTCGGGCTGTCACTCAGCCACACGAAGTTTCAACTCGCCTCCAAAGATTTTCAATTGGATTTAGGTCTGCAGACTCGCTAGGCCACTCCAGAACCGTGATATCTCACAGTACATGACCCTCATCCTCTCCTTAATACAGTGCAGTCATCCCTTTCTCTGTGCAGAAAAACATCCCCTAAGCATGATGCTTCCACCCCATGCTTCACTGTAGGTTTGGTAATATTGAGATAATCTCAGCATTCTTCTTCCAGACAGGACGGATTATGTTAAGACCAAAAAATTGTACTCTGGTCTCATCTAACCACAAGATTCTCTCCCATGACTCCTCTGGATCACCCAAATGGTGCCTGGCAAATTCAGACGGGCCTTGAGATGGGCTGCCTTAGGCAGGGTACCCATCAGTTCAATGCATGATTATAAACCATGACGTCTTAAAGTATTACTGATAGAAGCCTTGGAAACAGTGGTCTCTTCACAATATTGATAAGCTGTTCCTGTTTAGTTCCGGGCTGATTCTTCACCATTTTAGCTTTATTGATACCCAACAAGGAGAGATCCTCTGTGGGGCCCCAGTCCGAGGGTGATTGACAGACATCATTAGCAACATTAGCAAAATCACAGGGTGGTCAAATACTTGTTGACCTTACATTTATATGTGTGTGTACGTACATGTTTATTTATATGTATATATGTTTTGTTTTTATAGGAAACCGGGCTGCTATTCTAGCGGAGTTAAACAAGGAGAAGAGACGTCTGATACAGAGTCAGTCTATGAATAATCCTGGAGCAAGGTAATATATAAAAAATATTCAAACAACCATTAGACCATGAAATCATGATGTATGCAGTGTAATAACTTTTTTTTTTATTTTTCACAGCATTCCTCTCTCTAGACCAGCAGTAAATAAAGAGTTTAGAGACCAGGCTGAACAGCAACACATTGCAGCACAGCAAAAAGCAGCTTTGCAGGTAAGGATTCATAAATGGAGTTTCAATATTCACTTGAAATGGATGACATCATAATGTTTGTCTTTGTTTGGCTTTCAGCATGCACATGCACACTCGTCCGGATTCTTCATCACTCAGGATTCTTCCTTTGGTAATCTTATATTACCTGTGTTACCGATACTTGACCCGGAGTAAATGAACACACACTTTTTTTAGTTCAGTGTCAGCTTTTACTTCGGTGTGGATATGGTTGTTCTAGGTCACCTCCATTTTTCAAGAAACCCAACTTTAAAAGTTATTTTTGGTATGTTGTACGTCGATGTCTTTTGACGATTTAAAAAATGGAGTGAATGAACTAGTGTTGTGTTGTGCCAATGACCCGTGTAAAGGTCTTGTGTTTCACCCAAAGATCATTTTTGTTCATTTTTTCAAAAATAATTAAAAGACTGTGAGATCCAATCTCTGTACATGTCTGTTGTGGGACTTGTTTATACAAAAATATAACTTAAATGTAATTTAATTTAACCATTAAATGCAAAGAAATCAATACTAATATTTCCAACCAAGCAAAAGTTATAAGTAAGGTAGTTTATTGAAACTATTAAAACATTGTTTTATGTTTATTGAAATACAATAAAATGTGGGCCTAAGTATCATGTTACATAACCTTTGCAATATTGCTTAGTACATATGCTGAAATAAAGCTTAAAACTTTTTATACAAAGTTGAATTTTACAAATAAATCATTTTACCGAAACGCATAACTGTAAAAAGTAAACTGAAAAACTGAAAGTGATCTGTAATTATGTGGTGTCTTTATTATTTCTGTTAGCTGTACGTTTAAGTGAAAACAAAAATTACACTAAATTAACATAAAAAATATAGTCTTACATATCATAAGCAACATAAGATTAAAGTAAACAAATAATAACAAATCAAAAGGAAAACAAAATAAGATCAAATGAACATCATCACTGGAAAATATATAAAAATGAAAGCTTGTTCAGAATAAACTGGAAGAAAAAGTAATACAACAAAACTGTGCCAAGACTTCTGCACAGTAATGTATTTGAACTCAAAGTACATGACAGTAGAATAAAATGAAACAAGATATTGTATTCACACAAGAAAGATTCTACAGGAGGTGTTGATGGTTTCAGCATAATAAGAATAATGTGGAGACGCTCTACATGTTCTGATCATCTGCAATTATTATTCCAACTAGAAGTGTATCATATAAACCCATTCCTTATATAAAACCCATGGATTTACTATGGTAACCATATTTATTTTCTCCATCTGTTTGCTACAGTTGTTATCATTGCCTTTATATTACCAATGTGAAATAAATCATTTGCAACACTAATTAATGTTCAGCAATATATCTGTAATGTATAAAATCTACAATTTTTAAGTCAAGTGTGTGTCTAAACAACACACACTTGACAAAACATACATAAACATATGACAGATGTTTGTTACTGATTGACATTTGAAGCCAAACTGGCAGTTGTAATACACAGCAAAACTACAGACGTTTGTGTTCAGATGCCAGCTGTAGTTGACTTCAATGTCCCGGATAATGCATGTAGACTATTTCGCAATGCACATCAATACAGTCAGGGCATAGAGTCAAGACAACATTTTGTGTGTACATAGTTTCAAATACATGGCACAGACGGTTACAAAGTTTTGAGTAAAAAAAGGTAAGCAATAAGAATACAAAATAAGAATATTTTTTCTGGTGTTCAGATACTGTTAAAGACGTTTAAATAGGTTATTTGTAGGTTGATAACCAAGAAAAGAGTCAACAGTTGCGCATTCGATTGTTTGCTATGGCATCAGCTTCTGGCCTCGTTGGGGGGAAAGACAACCTGGAACATGAAAAAAACAGTGGGGGCATCCAGATCACCTGCCAGGGAAGTAGGACTTGCTGCATCATGCATGGGGCATCGAGCCCTGCCAACTCATCTAAGTGTGATGTCAAAAGGCATGGCTGTATCCAGTTCTTGGCAAGTAGTCATAAATGGGCAGTATTTCAGTATAAAGTGTTTTAAAAGCTCTTACAAAGCGCAGAAGCCTATTTTCTAAGTTAACGAGTCTCTAAACAGTCTTGGTATTTTCAACCATCCAATTTGAGATGAAAATTAGGGTTTCTGCCACAGTAACGCCATTTTTGTTCCCGGCTTCTATGTTCAATACATCGCCTTATGAGTCCCCATCCCAGTTCTTCCCTGGACATGGGCTTGGCTTATGATGTCACACTTGGATAAGGTGTTGTCTCTCCACCGAAAGCCGTATAGAGATGCCTTTCATCAAAACCCCAAGTCATTACACACGTATGGAACATTTTGGCTTGCAGAATTTTGCACAGTGGAAAGATAAAGAGACATGTAGTCCTCCTTGATTTAACAGTCTATCTCACTTATGTGACATAAAACACCTGCTTTACCTAAGCAGAGTCGGTGGAGTCAAAAGAACCAGCAATGACAAAGTTGGTACCACAAGCATGGGAACGTCCCGATTGGACAGCTTGCTGTCTGAGGTCATTGCAGATCAGGACCAACTGATTGCTCTGAGCCTCAGTCAAGGAACTAGAACCCTGATAAACGCTAAAGTTAGTCTTTCGTCCTGGAATGTTGGCTTTCTCACACATGGTCTTGACCATCTTCGCTAACTTGTTCTTCCCCAGAGCTTGACAGTTGTACCAGTGGAGAGCGGCGAGGTTCACACCAGGCTTGATGGACAAGTAGAAAGGTGCGTCCTCAAAGAGCATCGGTTGAGGTCTGCGCTGGGCGTACTCCTTGTAGTCCTGAACCGGACAGGTTTGAGAAGCGTGCGGGGTAGCATAGATGCGGGACTCTGTCATGGACCTCCTAATTCTGGCATTGACGTCACTAAAATCCTGATAGGTCCACTCCAGATACTCCAGTCCTGTTTCTGTTGTGAGCAAGCGTATGTCACCCCACTTCAGCGTGGAGCTGTGGAAGCCCGTACATTGGCCGAAAGCCTTGGTGTTGTTGAGCCACACCAGGTTAAGCAAACCCTCAGGATTGAAGCGACTCAAGAGGCCCCGTTTCCTAAGAAGCATCTCATCAGAAAGCGTCAGCTTCATTGACTTATGGGGTTTGTTGCCTTTCCCTTTGAACTTCAGCTCTAACTGCTTTTGCTTGAGGGCGTCCTGGGACCTTTGGAACTCCCTGTCTTTTGTAATACTGTAGGAGTAGCGATGCTCCTTCAGGTAGCGCTCCAAGCCACACTGATAATTCGCCAGGCTGTTGGGCTCATATTCCGAGCCATCCCTTTGACGTGCATCCACAAAAAAGGAGGCCAGGTAGATGTCCAGCTCTTGGCATGGAATGCAGTATATCTCTCTGGTTTCCATCGGGTATTTGGAAAAGAGGAAGTCCCGAAAGTTGCGCAGCGCTGTTTGGGTGCTGCGAATGGTTTTCTCATTCTGTTCTCTGTAGTCTCTCTCATCCATCTCTATTGAAAGAGAAAAAGGTAATTTTTTACTTTTTCAAGGTTTGGTTAAAACTTTGGTATAATATTTTGGTTGAGTTATGGCAGTTTTTTATGTTGTGTTAGGGTGGTACGCAAACATTTAAGGCAAAGTTGACCCAAAAATAATACATTTAATAATTTAATTCTGAGTGACTCAAGCCTGCGTAATTTTAAATTTCCAAACAACAGACAAACATCAAAAGGGTTTGACACAGTGATGTTCAGTTTATTCCTTCCAATAATAACTTCCAGTCACTACTATATAAACAACATGTCAAATTCTTACACTTTCTCATCAGATTTCTTAGTCTTCACCTTGACAATATTATGACCTAGTACTTATCTGATGTTCCGATAGGAAGTGGTAAAGCACAAACAAACACTTACATTTGAGGTGAAAGATCAAGACATTTTTTTAAAACATTTTTTTTTACAAAGTTTGACAAAATAAACTGGTTAGGCACAAAAATAACAGACACTAGACATACAAAACAATCATTAACTCGTATTATTCTTATGACATGCCCAATAACTGATTCAAAGTTTCCAACATAAGACTAGTCCTACCGTACATCATTTACTTTATGATCGATTAAGGCAAAGATATAATGGATAAGTGCTCTCTTAAACCAGATTGTGTCTTTTATTTGCTGACGATTGGTAGTAGTTCTCCCTTCGCTTTCATGCTTTTAATCTTGGCCTTGATGCTGTCATCCATAGCCTGTCTGCATCTCACAGCATAATGGGCCAATGTTTCCTCCTTTTCGTCCCACAGTGGAAGAGCGTGGAAGACTTCAGGGGCTGCCAGGCTAAGTTCTGCTATGGCTGCTGTTCTGGAAATAGTGTTTCGGTCCACACCCACTCGATCGAAAGCCACTTTCATAGAGACGCTACTGCGGTATTCTTGTAGTGCCGCCATGTATCGGGCGATCACACCAACAACGTTTTTCACTGAAAATAATAAATGTCAATTAACCAACTTCTTTATTTTTCGAACAATTATTACATTCCAATTTGACAATTGCATTTTGACGTTGTTACTATGACTCGGGAACATTGAAATTCTGGCAAATGATCAACCATCTTTATAATTTGGCAACCCTTACTTCGGACTCGTGTGTTTTCTCCATCTCTGCTTCTCTTTGTTGAAATCTTGATGTTCTTCTGCCTCTTTATCGGAAGCAGATCCACCTCCTCGAAGGAGTCAAATAGAGCCGGAGGTTCAAACAAAGCTCCCTCATCAGAAATGGAGCCGATCATCTGATGAGAGCTTCCCGCTTCCATTTGACTTGAGGAATGGATCCTTCTTTTCTCTACCAGAGGAAACCAGAGCTTCAGATTAGAGTTCACGTCCATAGTTCTTGATTACATTTAACTTTGTGTTGAGATGTTAAGGATGGCTTACCTGACCGTAGCTGGTCTTGCAGGAAGTCACAGATAAGTTCAGCCTTCTTGGCAAGTTCGTGCTGCAGAAGATTTTTGTCTTGTCTCAGACTGCTTATGGTTTCAACCATCAACTCACTTTTGCTTCTCTCAGCCTGCAGCAGAGCTTTCAGCTTCTCTATTTCATACACAGCTGGAGGAACTGTGTGAGATAGAAAAAAAGCTTTACCTACTGTAAGTGCTGACCAGGGTGGTCTTCAGCTCGCCTTAATAGGCCTGACCAGGAGAACAACTAGACCTAGTTGAAGCACTTTTTGGGTTGTTTGGCCTGATGATACAATGGAAATTGACCTTTCAGGCTGTTGTATGGGTTCCAATTATGTGGAATATACTAAGGCAGAACTTCCCATAGTCTGCCTGATATATTAAACTTTGATTAAGAACTTGTTGGGGAAGTATTGTAAGTATTTTGAACCTTTTGACTGGTTAACAAGATGGGATTAGAGAAAAGGCAAAAGGAAAGAGACAGGACCAGACTTAGGTTGACCAAAGATATACAGGACAACATTTCGCACAGTCTCTTGAGACCATGGTATGGAATAGTTTTTCTTGTTTTTTATACTCAGGGCTATTAGATCTTTTTAATCATATTCCTGAGCCATCTCTGAATAAACTATTTAACTTTAAATTTAACTAAACTAAAGCCTGAACTTAGTCTTATCTTAGTGGAATTTCCCTTTGTCTTTAGCCGACCTATTCAAATGTTCTTATTACTATGGAAATTTTATGTTTACTTATGACTTGAGGAGAAATTCAAAACTAGATCCCAAACATGATAAAGATTTTTTATTTTATTGTAATGCATCAGAAAATGACAAAAGCACTGGTGACACACTAAGTCGATGAAATATTTACACACTGAAAATAGACGTATCAATAATCTGTCTTTGAAGAAGTGCTTACAGTTCCTGCACCCATAAGGGAGTTAAAAAACAAACTTTTAAACTGGTCAGGTGAGAGATGCCCTGACCTTTAACAACGATAAAACACTTTTCATTTTTTCAATCTTTTCCCATAAACCCCCAATTTAAAAGAACATCATTTTTGGTTGGTGCAATCGGTCTTATTTTACTTGCATTTCACAATCAACGTCTTTGCCATACTGCAATGACAGCGAATTAATTTTATATCAGTTTGAAATTTGCAAGTTACTTCAAGACCTTACAGAACAGTAAAAATACTTCTTTTACAAACAAAATGTGGACCTCGTTGCTTGCTGTTTCTCATACGACAAGAGGTAAGCTTTTAAATGAAAAGTTTGGTTTGATGTACTTGCAAAGAGCTTTTAAAAAAGCCAATTACCAAATTGAAGCAATCGCCTTATGATATCCGTTTATCCAAAGACTAGACTTTTTTTGAATAAAAATGTCCCTACAGAGTGTCTGTAAAACAATTGTTTTTAACATTTCCTACTTTTTTATACATGTTGCGACCTGTCGCATCATTGGAACTGCTACTTTTCCAAATTTCTGGCAGTAATTTTACATTCTGTTTGTAACAGAATATAAAAGCCATAGCTTTATCTATAATAGGATCAATGTAAAAATAAAAAAATACAAATAGAAATAAATCTTGTTTCAACTGGCATGCTAACTTCTCTTAAGTCATTTTTATGTCAATCATGCACAAATATGGAACGCTGCGTTATCGGTTTATCATCATAACATCGGCGAATGTAAAAGAAGAGTATAAAAAAGGCAATAAAATACAGATGTTTTGTATATCGTTGTGTTGATATAGTTCACATTTCGACTATATTTAAGATACTGGGTGCAAGGAAAAACCATCAAAGCGGTTTTCGTGACAACTTAAAATGTCGTGTTTTGATTGTTACAATGCTACACTGCTGACTAACATAAATAAGCACTAGACTATTCTTAAGCTATTATAAGTGGTTACAAACAGTTTTGTATGACCGTTGAAGTCAATAGCTCAAGGACTATCACAGTATAGATAATGTTGGTTTCGTTTCATGAACAACAATGAAAAAGTAAAGTTCATTTGTGCAGTTATGAATCAATCCTTAAGAATTCATTTATGTCCACGAATTTGCTTTCCAACAATGTTTTTCTTTAAAAGTGTATTAGAGCAATTGCATTAGTCTGGTGTAATCAGCCATTACATATACGAGGGTTCATTTTTGCCTGAAGATTGTTCGTCACAGAAAATAAACGATTCTTGAGAGGACTCTTGTTTCTTTTTCTGTCCGATTCGAAGTCGACATTTGTTAATGCATGCTTTTTTCAGCTTCGATGATTCCACAGGTGTCCATCCATCTATAGTAGAGCATCGGAGAACATAGGCTGAAAGAAAACAAAGTTAAATACTATTAAAAGCACGAGGATAAATGAATGACAAAAATATTTGGGGTGAATAAGAGCATTCAGTAATAACGAAAATGAATCATAAATCAGGCGTTTTATTAATGATTCATCCAACAGGCCAACAGACGTATGATTTCATTTTTTAGATACCATCGTTTTGCCCTCTGACTCTTAAATTCCATCAGATTTCTATCTAGTCTCACAAATCAATTATATTATTGAATAATGTATTTGTGAAAAATATAATAAAATGAGGAATGTTGCTTTATTAATAATCTGAAATTAGTGTATTTAACGACTAAAATGATCTAAAATAAAAAAGGTGATTAAACTAAAAGTATATATTATAGTATCGAATATATAATTCGGTAATATAAAAAATTAATTGATACGTTAATGGCAAATAAATAAAAATTGACAAAAAAACAAAAGCTTTAAAAACATAATACAATGCAATATTGTTGTCACCAATAGGCTTTCAATTTAAAATACTTACACATAATCCCATCCACTCTTCTTCTGTCCAGGATCTTTTTGCCGTCAGGTACTTTTCCCCTTTTCCCGAAAGCGACAGCACCGTTAAGGTCCTCTTCGCTGAAGAAATGCTCAAACAGCAGGTGAAAGAGTCTCATACTGTCTTGCCGGGACTCCTGTAGCATGGAAGCCAGTTTGTAGTGTGGCAGATACAGACCACTTCCCGGAAACAGCTCCTGCTCTCCCAGTCTGGCCGGATTGGACAGAGGCATCTGTGTCCTCTCGTGAAACACGAGAATTCGGTCAATGACCGTTTGCAGGTTCTGTAGGGTTATTGTATCTGTGTGTGGAACGAGAAATAAGTATTTATTTCATACTGCTGATTCTGCGAGGTTGGATTTTCTATTGATTTCCTTTTATATTGGAGCTCGAGCTCACCGATGCTTGTTATAAATTCTTCCAGATGTTTCCTCTCTTCGAAATACCTCTCACTGTTTGGACTTAGATCTGATGGGCAGAATTGCTCTTCTGAGTTTTGGACCGCTGGTATCAGATGTTCTGCAATACATCAAATGGGCATTTTAAGGATTTTTTAAATAACCTATTCCCATGTGATTGTTAGATTTTTATCAATTGGAAAACATAACATTTCAGATAAAATGCAGATCCTGCACCATGAGTGAACGGCATTTCACACAACTGGCAAGTCCACAGACAATAAAGCCATTTTCGTCAGAAAAGATATATTTTATTTGCAATGACGCAAAGTTTCTTCAAAATTCATTTGCCTCATGCAAATTTCTTCATTATGAATGTAAATACAGAAAGTTGACAAAACCTGTCAAAAACAGGTCACGATGCACGCCAAAATAAAATTATTTTTGCTTGAAGGAAAGAAAGTAATGTGCTCAAAAATGTAACAATGCAGTCAATGTAAACCGAAAAAATAAATAACAATCACTTTTTCTTTCTTGTGATATTGGGATAGATATAATTCATAAAGTAAAGTTTTATATTGCAGTCTTGTTACTGTCTTCTAATATCGTAAAGGAAAAGCTTAAACATTTCTATATGAAGACATGTCAAAGTTCTTGCAGAAATAACTAACCATGAAGGGCTTTCAAAATCGCAGCATAATCCATCTTCTCATGTGAACCTGCAAACAGAACACAATTACAGTTTGTCCACAAAAGGCATATATGAATATTCTTTAATATCTTGTAATAAGTTAAAAATTAATAACATTTATCCTACGAGACTTTAACAGTGTTACATCTACTGACATCCATTTTCCTCTCAATAAAAGAGAAAAGGTGTCAAGCAACTCACCTGTTTCTTTTTCATCATTTATTTTTTTTGGAGGTGAAGCAATAAAAGCACCATCCATTTCCATCTTGATTGAAATTCAAATTATCCCCAGAGTCTCTCGGGAAAACGACTTAATGCTTCATTGCCGAGTAGGAGAGAGCGCGCGCCATCTCATTTACTATATTACTAAGAACTGCCTATTCTTTTATAACGGCAGGAAGAAAGCGTTTCACTTTTAACGAAAATGTGGACCCAAAAATAACAATTCTTTCATTTTTAACTTACCCTCATGCAAGAAGGTATTTTAAAGTTATTTGGGAATGAAACAATAATTGAATTCCATTGAACGGACACAAAAGCACTGACACATTTCTCAGAATATCTTCTTTTATGTTCCACTTATGCTTTTAATGGAACGGAGGTGCATAAATTATGACAAAATGTTAATTTTTTATTTTTTTATTTGCCTTGCTCTTTATTGTCATGCCACTCTTGTGTTTAGACTGAAGTATGTAGAGGAAAATGGAGCACAGAATCACATTGTGTAATTTTTGGCATCAATGAGTCTCTTTTCTCTCATTCCAAGATAGATTGATATGGGGTTTGTTTTACTGGTGATTAAGGGATAAGCAGAATATGGAAAAAATGTCCTGGACACAAGTCAGAGAGGATAAGAAATACTGCTTTCACCTAAATGTTGAATATACAGAACTGTTGTTTAAAATCAATAAATACAATTTTGATGCACTAAATAAAGCAAAATTTATTACGACAACCGTGAAATACAATGATCTAAAAATGATTTATTGCAGTGTGTATATCAGTATATATCACAGCTAATGTTTTAATAAAATGATAACCGATAAAATGACTAATGTAGTTCACCATTAAAAACTCACTATTAAACTAAAACTACAGTCGGACTTCAAGACAGGAAATAGCTTAATAAATAAAACCAAACGTATCTTAATTATTATGTGTTACTCTTTTTGGCTCACTGTGGACACAAAATACTGAAACTTCTACAATGTTCAAGAAATTTGTATTCAATGCTGACCTAGATTTGCTATCTGAAACCCTCAAACTGTGCTTTCATCAAAAGTTTTATCTTTATTCCTAATGCTTTCTCTGCAATAAATATTACTCATAGAGCAGCCATATTAATTTGTCCCTTTGGACAAAAAGAATTTGTTCATATCTTTGAAAGCAGCATTTTGCTGGGATTATTATAAGGCTTGGAGTGTGTCTGTGATGTGAGTGACGCCAAGTCTGTTTCATGACTATGAAAACATCTTTGGGTGATAAGTCTCATTTATGGTCTTGATTGAGGTGACATTAAGATCAACGTTAATCCCCCCATCCAATCTCAGTCTGAGTGTGTGTTTGAGTGTTTCATTTACTATGCTAATGTATTCAAATTTAACTCAAAACATGATAGCTGTAAGGGCACAAAAAGTGGTTTGCAAAATGTAGTAAATCCAGCCTAAAAAGGCCGGCCTAGAGCTTGCACCACAAACAATAACAGTGAACAATAATTATACTACCGTCCAATGTTATATTCCTATAATGTTGGGCAATAAATATTGATAGATATTGACAATCATTTGATTATTCGAAATAATCAAACAAAGGACATAATGACAAAACCTTCCACTTACATGTGACTTTTGATATTTCTTTTTTCTTTTATTATTGATTATTTGCTTGAATGCACAGTAATAACTATAAAACTCAGGTATAGTAGGTGTGATACTGGTTACTGTTTTGACATATACAGACTTATTTCATATTTATTCAATGTAAATTAATTAAGAAATATAATGAGAGAGGGCTTTGCCACAGTTATTTTAGCTGACATCACGTTCACGCCGTCTCTGGATGAAGGTAAAGAGCAGAGACTGCTGGAAGCCACTGGATTGTAAAACTATAAGAGTTGGACTTGTAACCAGAAGGTTGTTGGTTGGATTCTCAGTGCCAGCAGGCAATGACCGAAGTGTCCTTGAGCAAGACACCTTACCCCAATATGCTCTGCATTAATAATTGTCAACTGCACAAGCATGAATAAATGTGTTATGTTCACTATGAATTGTGCACTTTGAACAAAGTAGAAGAAATTGAATGGAGGTGTTCGTATGCCACATACATTTTTTAAACAAAAATATTGGGTTTACATGAGTTGTCACAATGTTGCCAAAATTTAAAGTATGTTCCAACAACGATATCAAAAGGTTTGTGTTTCTACGTTGTGTGGTGAAGTTGTCACAATGTTGTCCTGTAACATACTTTCCATGACATTGCTTTAGGTTGTGTGTTTGTAGGAAAAGCAGAAAAGGGCATTTACCTTTGACTATACAGAAGCACAAACATCAGCCTATTAAATTTGTGCCACTCTGAATTATCCGAAGAATACACACCTATTGCTTTCATTTCTGGCAGTAAATAGATTAAAAAATACTTAATCAATGCATTTTAAAAAGGTTGTCATAATCAGTTGTTTTATGTTTTGTTAATAACTTTACTATTGTGTGACTTGCAGCTCAAAACTATTTTTCTTAACCGTCATAAAAAAAGAAAAACTTGCTTGGCAAACGCTATTATGATATCACAGTTAAGTCTGTATTTTTACATTTTACAAATAAAATTATATACCAGTTCCTACACAATTTGTTTTTCAATTTTCATAACAATACCTTTGTTTAAGTGTGCACGTTTTTAAAGTAAAACGAATCTGGGTATTGTTACTCATTAAGCTTTACACATTGTCAAAGAAAAAAAATTATTTTGTGGTTAACAGCAAAGTGTAGCTTTTATTGTTGCTTAAATAAGGATTAATGAAAGGAGACTAAATGTCGGCTCACAGTAACTGAGTGTTGCAGAACAGCCTTCTAGCATTGTTTCCGCATTGACACAGTGTTACCAGCATGTAGAGAGCAATGATGCCAAAGGGAAAAAGGTAAGAAGGAAAAAGAACGTGGCACCAATGTTGTCACACAATAAATGTGTTTGTTGAGATGAAGCCTAAACCATACTTTAAGATTTTATTACAATACTATTAAAAGTGTAAACACAATCAATAAAAAAATGATATTGTCTTTATTGTGGTTTAAGGTGTAGAGTGTAAGTTAAAAAATGTGGGATTGTTAAACTTTATTGTGGGGTAAAATATTGACAAACTCAACCTGTGGGTTTATATTAATACAGCTGTATTGTACGTTTTGTGAACTACAAAAAGTTCACAAATATTAGCACAATAACTTTGAGTTATTAACTACTGTTTTTAGTAATAGACTAAATCATCCTTTCAGTTGTGGGATGAACCTGTGTTACCAATGCAATATTTTAAAAAGTTTATCAAAGGAAATACATGACAGTTTTCCATGGAAAATGAAGTTTTTTTTAACAGTTGTTTTGTAGAATTATTGAATCTGTCTGCATCTTTAAAGGTATCCACATAGACAGCCACTATAAGTTTGCTTTTGCATACTAAGGTGCAACACTGTTTATCTAAAAGAGATAACCTAAAACTTTTTTTTATAGATCCTCTCATTCGGACTGTATAAACCCTTATTTGTCTTACAAAAAAACGTATTAAATTTAAGTGTATTATATGTATTGATCAAGCAACAACATAATCCATCACTTGGTGCTCATAACGTTAAGGGTCTTTACCTGCATTGTCTCCTCTAGCTTCTGTACTAAGTGCCTGCGCTGCCAGAAGATCCATCTCTGGGTTTACTCCAATCGAAGCTTCTCCATAAGA
>CM065673.1:14166033-14176033 GCA_033220385.1 Triplophysa yarkandensis
TCAGTTTTCCAGACATGAAGGCCATGGTCGGCTTTAATTTCCCTGTTAAGAAAAATGGTGTTTTTCACATTCAAGTCTGTAACTTTTTTATTGAACGGGTCACTCAAAAATGAAACGCACAATAAGATATTTTGAAGAATGTGATACATCAAACCCTAATAACTTCCACTGTATGAACACAAACCCACCAAGACATTTCACGATACGTTTCTTTAGTGTTCGACAAAAGAAAGATACAAAACGGGTTTACAACCACATGTGAGTGTATAAATGATAGAATTTGAATTATTGGACAAACGGTTCGTTTAATTTGGTCTTAAAATACTGAACTAATGCCTTTGTTCATATTTTATCGTCCTTAGATTAGCGTATGTCAATATGGCGTGAAGTGAACCATTTCGTAGTTTTATACCTGCAAACATCTTGGTGAAATCTGCACTGTCCATCGTCATGACAACATCGGCTTTGAGCGGTGGTTCCCCGCTGCCAGCACACCCGGCATCGTTCTTCAGATCGATGTACCAGACTCCGGCATGTTCACCTGTCAATAACACAAATCAACTTAAAAACACTGTAAAGAACAGAATGTATAGAATAACTGGGATAGCACAGAAATATAGTGATCACCTGATAATTCAAACTTGTATACTCCTTGTGTAGTTTTCACTAAATCCGGATTCAGAATTCCTTTGATTGTGTTGAATGTGTCAGCAATAGGTCCGGCGGAGGCTGAATCGGCACTGGACTTTCCACTCTTGAAAACTGGTGTGGCACCTAAATCAGATCAAAACATTAAAGCATGTGTTCTAAAAGTTGTCAAAAAAGCAAAAGCATTTTTCATTTATTTTAAATAAATATCGCATATTTTACCGTATTCCTCCATTTTCTTGACCAGCTCCTCTGGTTGTTCATCCAAGAAAAAGTCAGGAAGCAATGGATGACCTAAAAAAGATGCATTTTATGTGCTGTGTTCAAGTTGGAATCGCTTCTAAGCATGTTATTTAAAAGTGTGGAAGAGAAATTAGACTTTTGTTCAAAATTATTATATCATTTTAAGTTTTTAGTTCCACTTGACTAAAATGTTTTAGATGATGATCTTCAAAGCCCAGTTCACCCAAACATAAAAATCATCATTTACTCACCCTTATGTTTCTCTAATACAACATTAGAAAAGTATTTTGAGAAACTTATCAGTGGTTTGGTGTCCATATATTAGAAGTATATTGGGGCCAGCATAATGAAGATACTAACATTCTTGAGAAAATATATTTTGTGTTCTGGAGATTAATTCAAACAGAATAAATGGAATAAAATGTAGAAAGAATTTTCAATTTTGAAAGTGAAATCCTTTGTTTAAAACCCCCAATCTTAAACTTGAAAATATTGTTTAAAATAGAGTCAATATACGAGTTATAATTATTATTAATTTGTAAACATTATTAATTCCTTAACAGATGATTTTGACAAAAAGATGATAAAGCAGGATAGCCCACGATAGATTCGAGTCCTTAAATTTGATTTAAAAGAGAATCTTTACAATATCTAGCCAATTCTAGAGAAAGGGTGCACAGTAAAAATCATATAAAATGATAATTCCCATATATTAACTTTATATATACAAATTTTTAGAATGAACCAATGAATGAAAGGGTTACCTCAACGCAAAACAAAAGTACTGAACCATAACCCCATTCTGACCTATTAAGTAACACAAGCCAACCTGGTTCAACAGCATATACATCCAAGTCTTTAATGCCCTCCTTTTTGAGAATGTCTTCATCAATGACGAACTCTCCCGTGTAGCTGGTGGGTTTGTTAAAGATGGCGTAGGCAGCATCAGCCATGATCTCCACCTTCCTGCATTGTTTACCCACTCCTGAGCCACCTAACATCTCCATAGCTGCCGTCTGGATAGCTAAAGATACACACAGAATGCCTCAGCTATAACCATAGACAAAAATACATCTTATCTGAATTGCTGCAACCCTGTATTACCTGTCTTGGGCCATAAGGCATTGACGGCAATTGATCCTTTGAACTCCTGGGCCATCCCAAGCACACACATGGACATGCCATACTTTGCTATTGTGTAGGCTACATGAACGTACGAGGTGATCAAAAGTCATTGGTCAGTCAAACTAAAACCATTCAGTCAAATAAATCTTCAGTATTTGTAAAACACACCTGTGTGATTTTTGAACCAGATAGGATTGAGGTTGAGAGGTGGACTGAGGTTAAGAATGTGAGGGTTCTTGCTCTTCAGAAGATGTGGGATGCATAATTTAGATCTGTAATAAAAATCGCCGTGGTTAACAGCACTTGGGACATGAACGTGGGTCAGACCACAAAGATGTAAGCAGCACTAACATTAATGTGTGTTAGACTGCAGGGCTGGTGGAAGCGTGAAAAATATTCATTTAACTCTTTTTGTATTTATATATCGGGTTGTCAGTAACCCAAAGAGGAAATTTTGTTGAAAACACTTTGTATTTTGTCACTGTTTGACAAATATGGAGCGATCTCATGGCATTTTTTTACCCACGTCAAATATGTTCCTCTGAGATTGATGCCTAACATCAGGTCGACTTTCTTCATTGCAGTCTCCAAAGTTCCGGTCAAATTGATGGCACTGGCATTGTTAACCAAGATGTCAATTCCTATCATAGAAACAAAATCATACAATAAATTACAACAATCACCTGAGGGCTGGAAACGTGCACCACCACGGAAGAACAACAATTTCTCACCTCCGAATTTTTCAACCGCCTGCTCCACGGCATCGCTTATCTGCTTCTCATCCCGAACATCTACGATGCATGGCAGTGCTTTCCCTCCTGCGGCTTCAACTACAAAACACACGTCATCATGTCATGGTCATATCGCATTTTAAAGGGTTCCTTCTTAATAAAGGGGGATGAAGTTGTATGTCTCACTTTCCGCAGCGGCTGTGTAAATGGTTCCAGGCAGTTTAGGGTGGGGGTCAGCAGTTTTAGCAGCGATGACCACATTGGCACCGTCCCTCGCAGCTTTGAGAGCAATGGCCTTGCCAATACCTCGACTCGCCCCGGTAATGAACAGGGTACATCCTGCCAACTTCCTACAATAGATGTTTGATCAATTGGAATCAATGTTTATAATCATTCATACAATGCCAATACAGCAGTAAATAATCAGCTATACAGAGGTCTTTTAAAGGAAAAGCACAGAGAATTTTGTCATCATTTGCTTTCCCATTAGTTGGTACAAACTGCCATACCTTTCTTCATACTGAACACAAATGAAAACATTTGATACGTTTGTATCCAAGTCAGTTTGGGTCACCATTGACTCCTGTAGTAGGATAAGCCTACTAAGATCACCATTTGTGGTCTATGGTGACAAAAACAGTTTAGTTGAATTGAGATATATTTATTAATTTATTAAATTACCAAAGATCACTATTTGAGGTCAATGGTGACAAAAACAGTTTAGTTGAATTGAGATATATTTATTAATTAATTAGATTACCAAATATGACCATTTGAGGTCAATGGTGACAAAAACAGATAAGTTGAATTGAGATATATTTATTAATTAATTAGATTACCAAAGATCACCATTGGAGGTCAATAGTGACAAAAACAGTTTAGTTGAATTGAGATATATTAATTAATTAATTATTATTATAATTAATACACAGTAGGGTTGTGCGATATTGAGGGAAAATCTGATATGCGATGACATGCTGCACAATTCGATATTCGATACAATATTTCTTTTTCTAAAATCCAAATAATATATCTAAAAGTGTATATAACCAAAATAACCATACAAAATATTTGACATCTCTACATCCAAGCACAAATGTATATTTATATGTAAACGCATATGTTTATGTGCTTTTATATATTCTGCTTTTATAAAGTTGTGTATGTATGTATAATATACACACAAACAAACACACACACACACACACACACACACACACACACACACACACACACACACACACACACACACACACACACACACACACACACACACACACACACACACACACACACACACACACACACACACATATATATATAGACACACACACACACACACACATATATATATATATAGACACACACACACACACATATATATATAGACACACACACACACACATATATATATAGACACACACACACACACACACACACACACACACACACACACACACACACACACACACACACACACACACACACACACACACACACACACAGACAGACACACACACACATATATATATACATATACACATATACATATACATATACACATACACATATATCATATATACATATGTATCTTTGTGTTCTGTAAATTCTCAACAGATTTTTTGCATTATTGCCATCCAACACAATTAAGTTTTTTAATCAACAAACATCATCATATTCATTGATAGACAACTGAAACTAATAAGAGTGTGAAAGTGTTTAAAATGCAATTAAAATCAGAGAGAAGTTAAATCACTTTCTGTAAGATTGCACAATCTATAGTTGTATCAATGTCCACGTGGATCTTGTTGTGTCGACGTCACAGGACGCACCTGCGCGGGGGGGCGGGGTGGGGGGGCTGCATTTAGGGTAAAGGTCAAACATTGTAGTTTATGGAAATAAACAAATAATAAACAAATAATAAACAAATAATAAACAAATAATAAACGAATAATAAACAAATAATAAACAAATAATAAACAAATAATAAACAAATAATAACACACAAGTGTGTTTCACCAGAACAATGTGTAAGATCTGCAACACTGTCATTCACAACTGACCTGAAGTCGACACGAGTACACACAGGTGACGTCACATAACACACATTACATTTATGCTGCAATTTAAATGCATAACTCGCACATAAACTTGAATGAACTTGAGACTTCCGGCGCTGTCTGGTCGAAACTCACCCTGTATTCTGCAGCATTGTGATCGGTGTATGATGTGAGCTGTAATAATCTGTCGAACGCGTCACTTTATCTTTAATATTAGAATAAACACGACAGAGTGAACATTACGTGCTGCTCGCCCTTTACCCCAGTGACAGATTCTGACTCTTCTTCTTCTGTCGAGTTTCCGGTAGCGTTCAACGCGCATGTCCGCCACCTACTGGTCGGAGGAGGACACGCACATGGTCCCTATGTGAATTACTGAACTATTACTGAACTATTATAATAAAAGATACATTAATAATATAAACAATCCTGATATTTTTACATAATAGTCAATCACATACATTCTTTTCATTCATTTTGTCTTCTTTAAATGATTAAACTCTTATTAGCAGCACCTGTAACTCTTAAGGCCCCTTAAGCTTTAATAAGTGTAATGTTGTAAGTATATACTTATATAAGTATATAAGTATAAATATCTGTAAATCTCTTAAGCTCTAAGTTCAATGCCGAGCGAGATGTGTTATTGCGTTAGTGACATCACTTTCATGGTCAATCGCAATATAGGAACCGCGGGCCCGAACAGAAATCGCATGCCGTTTATATGACGGATTCAACATTTATGCACAGATGTTTAAATTATGTGGAAAATACGGATTACTTTTCAATGCGAAACATTGACACATGTTATATTGCACACTGTGAACACAATCAAAGCTTGAAAACCATGCATGACCTTTAAAGTGTCTTTATGGATATTATATTCATTCCCATCAGTTCCAGTTCTTTAAACATCTGATATCTTTCCCTTTCATATGCAGTACTTATTAAAAGAACATCGACCGTTTCTGGAAGTCCACATTTATGACAAATGCCTGTTTCTTGTTTCCCTTTTTTGTGCTAAATGTTATAAAAGGCCAAATGTCCTATTCTCAATCGAGATAAGATCGATTCTTACTCGGATCACTTCCCATACAGTTGAATTACAGCGACACCACTGTAGAAATGCATTCAATTAAAAAAAAAATCAAAACAGATATGATGTTTGGTTTTGGAGATTTATAGTTTTGTTGTCTAAGTCCGAAGGTATTTCAAGATCTGTATGTGTGTTAATGTCAGTGGAAGTACAATAGAAGTTCCAAGAATGATTTTAAGGATTGGAGTTTATAATTTCTGATTTCATTTGGAAAAGTAAAGCTCACCGCGAAAAGATATTTCAAACAATAGCAACAGTTATGGGGAGTTTGAAGTATTACATTTTACAGACCTGATTAAGGTATTTGAGATGGTTGAACGTATTAAAAATAAACATAGTGTTTGGCATATATTCCTAAATTTTATATTCAATTATATAGGTGGCATTTAATTGTGTTGAAAATAAAATCACCATTAAATTGGCAAGTTTTCATAAGCAGGCATTGATGGCTTTACAGATATTATATAAGTACAAATTCATAGCACATAGGTATAAGTTGTGGAATAATAAGATATCTTTTACAAAAATAAATCTATCTAATAATAAATTATTCCAATTAAACTAGATTTATTTAATATTATAATATGATAAGTGTTACAGCTAGGAAAACTGTAAAAAATAATTTATTATAATGACTCTATAGCTGCCCAAAGCATACAGCAATGCCTGAGTTAAAAAATATTATTTAATAATAATTATATTTATAACATATTGAACTTAACCAGGACCGGAAGTGACGAGGTGTCTCCCCCTACAGCGCCGCCTGGTGTTTGAGAGCTGCGCTCAAATCTCAACGGCAAACAATAACCTTTATTAAACATTATATACATTTTATATTTATATATACATAATAACAACACATTTCTCTTGTTTCTTTTCATTGCATTGTTTGTCATCTATCTGGATTATATCACTACTGTGTAATCGCATAAAAACTGTTACCATGGCGACGCGTCTGACTTCTCTACACGAAAAGCATCAAAACAACAAACTCCGACAAACCCAAATAAATTAAACCCGCACATCAGTGTTTGCTTACACAACACAACACAACACTACACAATACAACACAACACAACACTACACTACACAACACAACACTACACAACACAACACCACACAACACTACACAACACTACACTACACTACACAACACAACACAACACAACACTACACAACACAACACCACACAACACAACACAACACAACACTACACTACACTACACTACACTACACAACACTACACAACACCACACAACACTACACTACACAACACAACACTACACAACACAACACAACACTACACTACACTACACTACACTACACAACACAACACTACACAACACTACACTACACAACACTACACTACACAACACTACACAACACTACACTACACAACACAACACTACACAACACTACACTACACAACACTACACTACACAACACAACACAACACTACACTACACTACACAACACTACACAACACAACACAACACAACACTACACTACACAACACCACACCACACCACACCACACCACACCACACCACACTACACTACACTACACTACACTACACTACACAACACAACACAACACTACACTACACAACACTACACAACACAACACTACTCTACACAACACAACACAACACAACACTACACAACACTACACTACACAACACAACACTACTCTACACAACACAACACTACACAACACAACACTACACAACACTACACTACACAACACAACACTACTCTACACAACACAACACTACACTACACAACACAACACTACTCTACACAACACTACACAACACAACACAACACAACACTACACAACACAACACAACACAACACTACACTACACAACACAACACTACACAACACTACACTACACAACACAACACTACTCTACACAACACAACACTACACTACACAACACAACACTACTCTACACAACACTACACAACACAACACAACACAACACTACACAACACAACACAACACAACACTACACTACACAACACAACACTACTCTACACAACACAACACAACACTGCACATGTAAGCACAAGACTGCGGTTCAGCCGGTCCAACAAGTAGAACAAGTTTAAACATGTCTTCCTGTGTCTTCACTTCTATCCAAAACACTGACACACTTTATTCTGATGGCACATTAATAACTCACTGAGCATTATTATAATAAATATATCCCATAATGAGCATTATTATAATACATATATCCCATAATGAGCATTATTATAATACATATATCCCATAATGATCATTATTATAATACATATATCCCATAATGAGCATTATTATAATATATATATCCCATAATGAGCATTATTATAATACATATATCCCATAATGAGCATTATTATAATACATATATCCCATAATGAGCATTATTATAATACATATATCCCATAATGAGCATTATTATAATACATATATCCCATAATGAGCATTATTATAATACATATATCCCATAATGAGCATTATTATAATACATATATCCCATAATGAGCGTTATTATAATACATATATCCCATAATGAGCGTTATTATAATACATATATCCCATAATGAGCGTTATTATAATACATATATCCCATAATGAGCGTTATTATAATACATATATCCCATAATGAGCATTATTATAATACATATATCCCATAATGAGCATTATTATAATACATATATCCCATAATGAGCATTATTATAATACATATATCCCATAATGAGCGTTATTATAATACATATATCCCATAATGAGCATTATTATAATACATATATCCCATAATGAGCATTATTATAATACATATATCCCATAATGAGCATTATTATAATACATATATCCCATAATGAGCGTTATTATAATACATATATCCCATAATGAGCGTTATTATAATACATTTATCCCATAATGAGCGTTATTATAATACATATATCCCATAATGATCATTATTATAATACATATATCCCATAATGAGCATTATTATAATACATATATCCCATAATGAGCGTTATTATAATACATATATCCCATAATGAGCATTATTATAATACATATATCCCATAATGAGCGTTATTATAATACATATATCCCATAATGAGCGTTATTATAATACATATATCCCATAATGAGCATTATTATAATACATATATCCCATAATGAGCGTTATTATAATACATATATCCCATAATGAGCATTATTATAATACATATATCCCATAATGAGCATTATTATAATATATATATCCCATAATGAGCATTATTATAATATATATATCCCATAATGAGCGTTATTATAATACATATATCCCATAATGAGCATTATTATAATATATATATCCCATAATGAGCGTTATTATAATACATATATCCCATAATGAGCATTATTATAATATATATATCCCATAATGAGCGTTATTATAATATATATATCCCATAATGAGCGTTATTATAATACATATATCCCATAATGAGCATTATTATAATACATATATCCCATAATGAGCATTATTATAATACATATATCCCATAATGAGCATTATTATAATACATATATCCCATAATGAGCATTATTATAATAAATATATCCCATAATGAGCGTTATTATAATACATATATCCCATAATGAGCGTTATTATAATACATATATCCCATAATGAGCATTATTATAATACATATATCCCATAATGAGCATTATTATAATACATATATCCCATAATGAGCATTATTATAATATATATATCCCATAATGAGCATTATTATAATACATATATCCCATAATGAGCATTATTATAATACATATATCCCATAATGAGCATTATTATAATACATATATCCCATAATGAGCATTATTATAATACATATATCCCATAATGAGCATTATTATAATACATATATCCCATAATGAGCATTATTATAATACATATATCCCATAATGAGCATTATTATAATAAATAAGGTGTGTCTGCTGAAACTGGAGGCCATTTTGTAAAGAGAAGTGTGTGTGTGTGTGTGTGTGTGTGTGTGTGTGTGTGTGTGTATGTGTGTGTGTATATATATATATGTGTCTGTGTACATGTGT
>CM065673.1:14181033-14273533 GCA_033220385.1 Triplophysa yarkandensis
TAGTACGCAACTGCTTCACAGAAAGTTATAAAACACATTTTGCAATGCAAAATCTATAAGTTAACAACAATAATCACAATTATAATATTAAGGGGAATGATCGAGAATTTGTTTCATAATCGCGCAGCCTAAGAAAGTAGATTGACGGCCCTTAAAATGTTCTGTGTAGTTAAATAAACCATTTGCATGGAAACGTTTTAAAAACGCTCAATTGTGTATGCCACGCAATTCAATGTCGGGTTCAAATACATTAATTTGATAGGTAGCTCAAAAAGGAAAACGCTTGGTGAGAGTCTGTTCTTCCGGCATTTAAGAAACACGTTTAACCTAAAAACACGCTGAAGATGTAATGCATGTTTTTTATGATTTTCATAAAAAACTATTATAATATAATTTTATAAAATATTGGTGTTTTCAGGAGTCGTAAACATTATTGTCATCTATATATATATATATATATATATATATATATATATATATAAATAAGCCAAAGTGCAACCAACGTTTTCTGTTTATAGTTGTAATGTTGTTGTATAAACCAACCCTTAAGTACAGGGCTCCTTCAACTGCCGTGTGTAAGTTCAATAGTGGCTTAAGGGGAAAAACCGCTCATGTATCCTTGACAAGACACCTGATTCATGTCCGAAACACACACGCAAGATGAAATGCTTAGTCTACATTCAGCAGCATCACTCTGAATGTTCATCCCCACATGTACAATAACCAATTAGACCAGACCATTCAAAACAGTATCAACGCTTGTGAGTCACAAGCTGAAGCCCAGGTGGATACAAAGCACATCAGGAAATGAACGCTTATCACGGATCAGCTCTCCCTTGTCTGAGTAATCAAACTCTTTTAGAAGTGGAAGCCTCAAATTGATCCCGGATCGGCGCTTTATTGCAATGGGATTTATGGATGTCAAACGTAAAGATATCCTGGGGTTGCATGTCAGAAATACAGAAGGTGGAGCAGAACGTAATGCCAGATCTGAGATAAGGAATGTTCTCTTCTCGAGTCTTATTTTATTAAGGCCCAAGGCGAATTGAGGAAAACACGATCATGTGATGGCAGCCCTCACCCGGCTAAGAGACATTCTAAAGGTTTATTTGAGAACGAACCGGGCTATTTTTATTAATGGAATGTGAAACTGACGATGAGCTTTGTTGTCACGCTTTCATAATGGTGTGCTGAAGCTGGCCGGGGGTTTGTGATGGCCTTGTAGCGCTCGCTAAGAAGGTACCGCTGTTTGTGTTGCGAACACTTGAAAGCTCATCCCTTTTTTCCTGGTTTGGTTTCTGGGATCGTTTTCATACAGATTTTCACGGGCGACAGAACAAGCGAAACATCCCATGCCAAATACTGAATGAGAACACCCAAGCACTCAGAACACCCTAGCAACCGCATAGAAACGGCATTACATCAGAGCATCGTAGGCTTAGATTGTCTTTATTGGTAACTTTTCACTTTCAGACAAAGTTGTCCACTTGATGTTTAGTCTTATCCAAAGCGCGTCCACTCTGTTTTTATGTAAATGGGAAGTTTCTTGCCACAGTAAATGCTAAATGTGTTTTAACAGCTGACATGTACTGCGGCTTCAAAGTTTACATGTACGGGAACAAATTCTCCGGTTGAACTCGGATGTGTTGAATTTGAGATTTTCTCAATTTCTGCAGAAAAGCGACATGTGTTCGCCCACTCACATGTCTGCCACATGGACGCTGTCCTCATCTCCAGACATAATGTTTGGGTTTCTTTTGGGTCCTGTACTGCACTGGATTCTGCATCCCTGTGGGATAGTGACTTTGCCCCCATTGACATCTATTTAATCGAACACATTCTTGAAATGTCTTTATTGTCACAGAGTTTCACTATCATTATCATCACGAATTTATGTTTGGGGTGAAATATTGCATTAACTTTTAATGGGTCATCCCATTCGTTTGAGCACGTTTGCTATTCTTGACTTGGTCAAGAGCTAGAATACGTTTTATATGGTCTGTCTACTTTCTACCAACATGGGTTTTGTACACAAGGCAAGCACTGACGTGCTAGCAGTCAGAATAAGCAGCATGCATTTTCTCAAAAAATTGTAAATCAGGTACAATATGATGATGATGTTGTTGTTGAGGAGCTTTTACATGGTTGGATTGTCCAGTGTCACAGGAAACAAATCACAACTTCCTTGTTTTCGTACATTGTACTTCTGCTGTATCCTGCAGGATGAGGAGCTTAGAGACTAAATGTGTCCAAAGTATGATTCTGTTTTTCAAAGAAGTCAAATGTCAGTCGCTCAGCCTAAACTACATGCTGCATATTATTTCAGCGAAACATTGTAGAATGTGAATTTTTGTTATTTTGTTTTAAACTTTGAAATAAGTTTCCTATTCGGTTTCACCAGTTCCTCCTATATTTCCGAACCTTTGACCTTCTGTCATACGGTCGACTAATAAAGCTTGGGACTTTAGATACCAAGATTGTCAGGTAAATTCCCATTCAACTAAAAAAATGCATAGAACTTGTATTGCATATGACTTGATGAAAGTGTACATTTGTGATGCCGGATGGATAAAAATGTTACATCTTGCCCTACTATTTCATGTGTTCCATGTTGACCTATTGACCTTCTGTATTATTATTCTCTTCATGTCGAAATAATATAATTTCACATTTCTTAACTTCTGCCTTATGTTATTTCAAATGCACATCAATTTCTTACTTTCAAGAAAAACTAAAGGAGAATTTGGGGGGCGTGGTCAGCTGTGCACCCATTCATTCTGAAGCCTGTGAGATACTCTGTTGAGTCTCTTGTAAGCTCTTGTAATGGAGTGTCTTTCTTTCCATCCATCCGTAGGATCAGAGCAAGAGATTTTGTAAAATTTTGTGGCGAAATCCTGTCATCTATCATCTTCCTCATAGAGCTCGCCTGTGAGATATACAGATCGTTCTGCAGCCTGTTTAAGTGCATTTCGCCTTTTTCCCTAGGGAAATTAAACAGTCATGTGACTACGCATTCAGCGTTCACAGATTTAGTTGAAAGGTGAAGCACTTTACATTATCCAAACAGCTGATCTATGATGGATGAGGAAGTGAGTTTGCTTTACTATGCTTGGCCACACTGTTTAATATATCATGAGTAAAATAAATTGCAGTGGAAACTGATGCTTCTTTATTCATACAGTGGTAAGAGTGGGAATGTTAAAAAGGTACGTTTGTAAAAACATTTACATTCTGTTTATGTTTGTGACTCAATGTGTGAATAAGATTAGAAGCATTAAACCATAGCCAAAATCATGATAAAATATGTTTAAATAAACAGTTTTATCAAACGTCTGGCTTGAAGTCAACTCTTGGAAGATTTGACCGCATTGGTCAATAATCACATTTTATGACTCGATCGGTACTCATTTAACTTAGCCGATCTTTGTAGGACGTACATAATTTTACTGTCTTGTTATAATTTTTTACTGTTTAAACAATAGTTCAATTACATAATACATAAATTACATAATTGCTGTAAAATTCAGAATCAGGATTGGCCGATCATCATGACTAAATATCCTGATTTGAGCATCATTTCTAGTAATATAACTTCTTATTTAAATCATGTTTGTATACATTTATCTTCATATTTTGGTCTTATAATTTTATTGCAGAAATCATTTGCTAATTTGTTTTGAATTTAATTTGAGGAACTAAAGCTAAACTTAAATGTGTCAAAGGAAAATAATTTCTATCGTATGGGACTCAATTTCTTAATAATACTAAATTAATTATTTTGATGACATTTTTGTTTTTATTTTACACAAACATTACTCAGTCAATCCTTAAGATATCACGGATACAGTTTCACAGAACGTTCTTTACATTATTTAGGATTTATTCTTTTATGGACAACCTTAACCTAAGCCTATTGTTTAATGATCAAAGCCTGTGTTTTATTTTTATTTCCAAGAGTACCAAAAGGAAGTATTGAAAAAAAACTTTTACAGGCATTTTTCTACTATTTATATAATAATTAAAGAAAACACGTTTAATAAATTGCAATATCTACAATATTAAGTCAATCATCCACTTAAACACTTTATTTAAATGTTAACAAAGAGGATTAATTGATAATGACTTTTCCTCAAACAGAAAAGTGTGTTTAAATCCCAAACAACAGAAATGGTTACATTTAATTTATTAAAACAAATTCAAGACTTCATTTTTACGCACATTTTTTAATGTTGTTGGTCACCGATTGTTGATCAACTCTTGTAGCTATGTTTTTAAAACAGTTGGTGAAACAACAGTCACACTGCATTGTGAGATACAGTATTCCATGCAGTATGCTCTGTTTAATACTGAAGCTCTTGGCAAATATAGTTGTTTACATCCATACCGCTAACATGCATACTTGTGTACAGCACAAATACTACAAGGGTGGTTCAGTTAGTATGGCAGTATGCTACTGTGAGCCAGCTTAAGAGATGCTTGGAGATAAAGCTAGAGTAAAGAATGTGAACACAACTTCGCTGTATATTATAGGGATGATGTAGAGGGGCCAACCACGCCGAACACACCCCTTATCTCCCCCTCTGTGCAAATCCTTCCAAGCCTGCCGAACTCAGTCAGAACAGATGCTGTTTGGTTAACTAGAGCATAATGTATGAAGCCTCTAACAGCTATGCCCAAATAGACCTTTCTTTTTTATTCAAAAGCTTAAAATGTAAATGCCTTTTTTATTGTAAAAATATACAATTATTTTCATGCATCCAATATGAATATGACACAACGATTAAGCTTTTTTTTTTTTAAATACCAGCTCTCTTGAATTATAGTGGGAAAATCCCAAACGCCTAGTTTTTTCTCCATTTTTGGCAAAGCCGTAGAGCTTCTGCCCTCTTTGTGATTGTGCCAAGCCTCCATGCCATTTACTGCGATTGATGCCGTTCCTGGGAAATCTTTTAAATCACCATCCAAAAAATAAACACTATAACATTTGACATAACTAAAGCATTTGTTATTGTTTGGCCCCAGCTTTCGCAATTCAGTTAAACGGGTAATGTTATGTGTGAGCCCATTTGAATAGGCTTTAATTGGCTGTTTGTGTTGTGGTGTTCATTTAGTTGCATTCCTCAATTCCGATTGGTCAGCAGCTGTGTCTAATTCATGATACGGCACTGCTATGACCGCATCACTCAACGGTTCTTTGTATCATTTTGCCCCCTAAGCAACCACCCTTACACCCAACCAAGCAACATACAGCTGTGACAGGTAGGTACTACTTTTTACAGTGGAAGGCAATTAATGATTTTCCTAATATACAAAAATAAATATCTATATTACTTTTAAAAGTTTTATTGTGTGGTAGCCAGTTTATAAAAGCAATAAGGTAGGGCCAGGCTGTATCATGAATAAGTTACGGCTGAAGGGGTTGCATGTACTCTGCCTCGCTTCGTGCCTAACAACGCCCTCAGTTGTGATTTATTGACCATACAGCCCGGCCTCCCGCACCTTATTTCTTAATCAATATGCATATAGTAACATTATTTCCATAATCTGTCACCAACAAGATGAGCAACACTTTTATACACAATGGCAAGTGCTTGGCAATGCCCTGGGAAACACCTGCAAAACTCTGTGGCAGTGACATTTCCCTTTGCCTACTTTTCTTTTCACCATTTAATCACTGTTGGGCTAAAACTGTGATGAATCTCAAAAGGAAAAGGGAGTCGTGTTATTATGTGCAAAACGTGTTGCCGAATAGTGTAGCCACAGTCAAGAAAAGTATTTATCGAAACTTTTGAAGCAGTACTATTCATGTCACAAAATAAATAAAAAAGGAAGCATCTTCATTTTACTTCCCAGTGACAAACAGATTTTTGGTACTGTAATCCCATTGTAAGCTCTCTGTTGGCACTCTTATCTCCAATGGCAGCCCCCGTTTAGCCTCGCATGTCTGGGAGTCTGGCTGAGAGGGCCTTTGTTATACTGTACTTCACAAAAAAATATCTCCCCCTCTTCTCCTCACCTCACTTTTCATTTGGGAGGAATGAGAACTATGCGATGGCCCGGATGGACCGTGGCATTGCCCTGTGTTGGAAAGGAGCTTTTTCTACTGGACTGAAATGTTTCTTTGATGTACACTACAGGTTTTGGTTGACCGGAAAAATGTTCTGGAGGATTTGTTTAAGTGTGTTTTGTAAAACAGATAAGCGTGCTGTGTTTTTTCCATGGGTTGAGAATTGACTTGGTGTTGGGCATGGCGGAGTGGCGTGACGCAGCGTGGAGTGGAGGGGGTGTGGCTCAATACGTTGCTGGATAAGCAGCTAACCATGAACAGGGCCACACTGAATCTGCGGCCGCAAATATCCGTCGAAAACTCTGCTGATTTTATGCGGAGCGATGCAGATTCTGTCAGGCCCATGCCATGACATAGTATTTCTTTGCCCAATACACTCCCTCAGCAATGCATTCTGTTTCAGAAAGTTTATTTTAAATATTGAACACCGTCAAAAGGTTCCTAGTTATTTATTGTCTTTTCACACGTAAATCCGCCCATGCACCAATCAGAGTGTGCGGAAGAGCACAAGCATCAATGTGTACATTCATGATGGCTTGGGAGAAACCAGACTCAGTTGGGAGAAACCAGGAGCCATGTTTTCTGTAAATAAAGGTGACTTGACGATCACAGGCCAAGGAACGCCTGCGGGAGCTTGGCTTTTTCCGGAAACAACCGTAAACCTGTATCTGTCAACTGTAAATGTGAGTTAACCAGTGACATTTTTGGAAAACTTCTAAACTACAGGTTCTCAAGATTAACATAAGAATGTTCGATACTTCCCTTTAAGGCAGAAAAAAAACGTATTGGTTTAGCAAAAGAACCTAATCTGTGTGGTTGCTAGGGTGTTGTAGATGGTTTATTTTTTCATTTCCATATTTTGAGTTTTTAACGTACCAGGTGGAAAGTGAACGTCTGTTCGTTTTAAAACAACACCCACTTTGAAGTATTTGTAGCTATACACTTAAAACTATCCCAAGTATTTGTCTTGGCAAACACCACAAAAAGTATAATGGAAAAATGAAGGTGTTTTTAGTTGTGTCCAGGAAGGCGTAGCCGGCTATATTCTACGAATAAAAGGCATGGCGGCTTTATGTTTGTGTGTTCTATTTGCTCAGCAGTATTACAGGAAAAGCAACTTTCACTTCAGCATTGCAGTAAGAATGAAATTCCCTTTATGCTATTTGACAATCCACAACACGAGATTTATACAGATGCATAATAAACTGGTTATCTCTTTAAGATGATGGGTCATCAAAAATTAAGATTGTTACTATCCCTCTTGTCATTTCAAATAATATTGTAAAGAAAGGTGTTAACCAACTTTCTTCAAAAGTACTTATTTCGTGTTTTGCAGAACAGTTATAAGTATTTGTCTGTGAACTATTTTATTATAGCACTGTTTAGATGTTTGTTATCTGGTTGCGGTGAACTGATGTTGACATGCGGCCCAGCATCAGGGTCAGTTCATAAGGCAGAGCTGACAGGACATCTCACCGTTCCGCGCACGGCTCTCTGTGTCTACCCCACAGACACCGCAGCTCAGGTGAAAGGCATGCTGGGTTTGATAGGATCATATGGCCCTCCTATCTGACCTGAGAGTCAGCTGGGCTGGTTTCAGTTCTCTTCTCTTTATTACCTCCCTACAAAATTAAAGGGAAATGGACACCGGTCTGGCCCTCCCCTCAGTAACATGAGTTCGCAGTTCCTCTTTCTTATTTGTCTTGCTGTTATCTGCTTTGTTTAGGGTTTTCTGCGGAGTCCATCTGAGCGTGAACTGCACAGGTGCGAGTTTGTTTCAATTTACTGATTCATTTCTTCAACGACAATTTCATGAGATGAGCAAACCGAGATTTAACGGAAGCGCCCTGCATGAGTTTTTTAAAAAGCACATTTAAAATAAAAAAATAGATCAAAACAAATTGTATGATGCATAATGTAAATAACATGTAGTTTAGTACCTTACTGTTTTTTTACATTTTGCGTTTGTCTTTTGTGCTTTTTCTTCTTCCACCAGATTCCCATTACCGACAAACAATAATACAATAATTTAAACAGCATAATGAAAGCAAGTACAAATAATCGTACCCTGACATTATTAAATAAAACAGCTAGTGGCAGTCAGTTTTGCATTATTATGCATGCCTCATTGTGCTCTTGGGGGCGTGCACACATCTTTGTCTATTAAAACGGTCACCAGAATAAAAATATATCAACCCTAATACCTCCTGCCTGCGACTAGCTCTAAAAAGTTGGAAATGAAAGACTGGAAACAAATGGAAGGCAATTCAAATTATTTCCTTTTTCAATATTTTTCAAGTACATTAATGCAGGAAAGAAAACCCTGTAATTTCCATTTTCATTTAAATAGTTCTATAATGCAGATTATCTAAAACGTATTATTTTCATAATGCATATGTGATATCTTAACTCTGACCTGAACATGTTCCTGGCCATTTTGATTCACCCGTCTTATAGCTGCATGTATGGGGAACCGTATACTCATTAACTGGTGTTGATGAACTCTTCCTGTTTCCTCCCGAGCTGTGCCTGACAACATCTGAGGTGTGAATGTAGACTGAATGATCACCCAAACCATCTACACAACTCAAACGACCGAAAAGCTTAGATCAATGGACAGCATTTCGGCTGTTAGGCTGCTCGTCCTGTTTTCATGTGATAGGGAGCTCTAAATATGGGAACCCAGCCCTTTCCTCCTATTTAGTGGTTTTAAATTGACCCCCTGAGGGCAACAGATTTTGGGGTTGGATTGGAATTTTATGTAAAGCTGAAAACAAGCTTGTCTCATCTGTGCTCTTGGAATAAAACGCATGTGATGCCTGTGCCAGCTTGATTTCTCTCTCTCTTATTCTGGAGCTTGGTGGGTATTCTTGAGAACGTGAAAATTGGCTGTGAGATTAACATGAGATATGTCAGACACGGCGTGTTGTGAGAAATGTTAACGTGTTAACATGTAGCAGGGTTGAAGTCATTATTTCCTACTTATGTGAACGTAACATTCTCATTCCCTGACAGTGCGAACGCCATAGTATCTTGGTTATTTGCCGTTTCAGAACTTTTTTTTATTTCGTGGCAATGTTGATCTATTTATACCAAATTGTCATTTCCGCTCTCTTTATATGTTGTCCATTAAACGTATGTGCTGTCTCATTTAAACGTTTCTTTAAATGAGTTTATAGACACCCACAGGGTCTGATATAGGCCTTTGTTATAAATCATAATAAACGTTACCTCTTATAAAACCCCTTTGTCCTTTCATCTCTCTTCTTCTCATCTGCTGTTTACATTCACCCAATGCCCGTGGCTCTTTCAACAGGGCTAGTTAATTGGAATGCTCTGTTTGTCCAGTTGTATCCGGTTACTGTCGAGGGGGGGGGGGTACATCTCAATAATAGATATCATAGACAATGGAATTGATACACACACACCGGCCTTCATTTTAATTGGTTAGATTTGTTCAACCAACTCATTCAGTTAAAATCATTGAATATAAATAGTGCGGCAGCAGTTAACATACACGATAGAACTGTTATTTCCTCTTCTTTGAATGTTATTTCTATTTTTTATAGAAATTGAGTAAATAATACCTGGTTAGAGAGAGACTTGTAAGCAGAAGGTTGCAGGTTCGATCCCAGTTCCAGCAGACATTAACTGAAGAATCCTTGACATCTTACCCCATTTGCTCTGCAGTGATCGTCGTCTTCATAATACTGTAAGCCACTTTAGATAAAAGCGTCTGCCAAGTGAATAAATGTAAATGTAAATAGCAAGCCACGCCCCCAGTGACATATTGTCGACAAAATTGATTTACTGTTTTGGAAGAAAACAAACGATTTCGTCTCTTTCGCAAGTGCTTTAAAACATAAAACACATATTGTCGACAAAATTGATCGTTTGGACAGTTCATAATGCTTATAAGTCACTCTGGATAAAAGCGTCTGCCAAGTGAATAAATGTAAATGTAAAGAGCAAGCCACGCCCCCCAGTGACGTAATGACGACACAATTGATTCACTGTTTTGGAACTCGTTCTCGTTCGCAAGTGCTTTAAAACATAAAACAATAACTTTAATGCATATCTGATTCTTACATTTCACATTTTAGTTGTTTAACGTTACAAACCGTTGAATCTCTGCGCATTTTATAAAAATATACAAAACACAATTTTCCCGTCGCGTTATGCGAAACGGTCCGTTTCACAAGTACACAACTTGAAGCTATTTCATTATTTATATTTTAATAAATATTTAAATTAATTTTAAGAGTTTCTGCCTCGCTTGAAGCGAACATGAAACCACATGACAGCTGTTCCCCGCGCGCGCGCGCTCGGCGTTACCAGGGAGACACATCAACCTGTTGATCTCTCTGTACACGTCATCATACAATAAAACCGCATCCCAACACGCACGCGCGCGCGCGCGGTTTTACGACCACCGCGTGTTTGCCTTCAGTTAAAATATAAACACAACGCATTAATTTCTCATCTGTACGCGTAGCGCAAACAGCGTCCCGTTCAGAGCGCTTGTGCGCATGCGCGTACTCGCCTTCCCCTCTCTGACCAGCCCCGCCCTTCCTGTGGTTCATCTTCCCTGAACATCTCTCTTCTCTGAGCTCCATCTGCTTCACTTTCCCCTTCATCCTACACACTTCTGTCACTCTCCTCCTCCTCTTTCTTTTCCTCTCTCTCTCTCTTTCTCTCTCTCCTCTGCCTTGTTACACACAGAGGAATAATCTGTCATGCTGGAGATGAGTTTAAGGTACAGTTTTGGCTTGTGATGTCTTTTATTATAAAGAACCCATCAGGAAGGACGGAAGAACATTGGGATGATGTGGATTATTTCATGACTGTGATGTCAGCTGTATTCACTTGTGTGCTAAACATGTGCATTATGCATAATGTATGTGGCTTGTTTATTATAAGGCAATCATTTGCTAATAATGACGATTGCACATGTTGTGTTATTCTTTACATTTACATTTACATTTAGGCATTTAGCAGACGCTTATTGTTAATAAAACACGATTAATTCTCGCATCAAATGTTGTGATTTAGGAAAAATATGATTTAAATGAAATGGTTTTGTGAGGAAGAATTAAAGCAGCGATGCCGCTGAAGAATAAATGAACAGTTTGTGTTGTTTTGTGTCGCCTTTCTGCTTTGTTGCACCGTAAAGTCCATCTGTTGATGAAATCCCCTTTGGCACCTGGCTTACTGGTGCATGTGCTTTTATTACACAGAATACGACAACCGCAAATCTAACTGTTTAGTGCATGGACTGTTGTAGTATTGATTTATTATAGTATTATGGTTATTGCTTTTTTATTACGTTTATGGTGTATTAAACACCAGCATTCGGTCTGCTGCGAATAGTTTGCAATGCATTTGTTGCGTGACCATAATCCGAATCTGCAAAAAATTATGGTGGAGAACATTTACGTTTACAGAACGTTTACATATTTGATGTTGTTTGACTCAAGCTTGGATGAAAAAAAAAGAGTTAGAACAGCTAGACAGACTAAACCCTTGTTCACACGCTCGACGTGCCCATTGAAGATAAAAGCAGACACGGGGAATTAATTCTTCATCGCAGTCGGATGAAGTAAATGAAAAGTGACGGGATAGTATTATGAAGAATGCTGTTTGTTTAAAGTGATCTGGGTCTATATGCTTCGTGATCCCTACAACAATAAGAAAATTTAATACTTGTTGTCTTTTAGAATACGTACCTTAAAGGGTTAGTTAACCTCAAAATTGTGTCCCAACTTACTCATGTTCATATCATTTCAAACCTGTATGGCTTTCTTCTGCAGGACGCAAAAGAAGATATTTTGAAGAAGGCTGATATACGAACAGTGGCAGTGCCCATTCACTTGTTTTGTGTGGGCACAAAAACAAGTCAATAGGTACCGCCTTTGTTCTATCACCAATATTTTTTAAAACAAGTTAGAATAAAAGAAATGAGATAACTTGTTTTTGAAGTCTAATGCCGGGTTTACACCAAACGCGAACAATCCAGTTCCACGGCCCTCATTACTCATTGGAAAATGTGTCACTTTTGCGAGTCTTTTCGCGTGCAGTAGGTGTCAATGAGCGCTTAGCGGGAATTTCTCACTTAAGTTGAAATATTTCCCTGTCATTCGCATTACCCGCCGCAAATTCACAGCCATTTGTGTCTTTGCTTTTACTTTGTATGTAATATAATCGAGTCAAAATGCTTGATTTGCTTGTGATATGAACATTACAGGTTTGAAATTAGTAAATAATGATGTGATCTTCATTTTACATGGATGTGTTGAGTGAAATTGGCCTTGTTGATTCACGAAACAGAATTGCACAATTAAACATCTGTTTGAATACGGGGAAATGGTTGCACAAATCTGTAGTCTTGCCCCTGCATGCACGACACGTATATCCAAAACCTGAGTTCCCCGGCCAAACAAGACATGGTTGAGGCAATATTCACTCATTGCATAATATCTCCATCATAAGGTAGATAGACTGTTGTGTGTCTAGCTCTTTGGATGTTTATTTCAGAATCGTTCACTCGGCAGGACGAGATCACCGCATTTCCCTTTACTCCTGCACACCGACTAGTTTGTATTGAATCTGTTGCACGGTTAGCTTGATGAAACTAAAGATCATTTCAGTCTGGCATGAATCCAGACAGCCTGTTCTCAGCTCCAGAGCTCTCGGCCACAAATTCACTCTTCGATTCCTCAATTTTGTCTGATGGAAAATGTTATTGTTGACAATGTCTGTTGTAACAGGGCAATTTGGCAGGGCGACATGTTGTGGTCGAGCCCTTGGAAACGGATGGCTTGAATCTCTGGGATATTGATTTGTTTGCTGTCAGTTTTATAATATTTGTGTCTTTCCAGGGAAGTGGTAGATTTTCTTTCACCAGCCGGCACAGGCAGGTATTTACTGCTGTTTGCTGGATCTGTTACAGACTGAAGTGTGCAAAAGGTTACCGGTGATTGATGGACTCGAAATTAATTGTATTGCAGTTCTTTTTTTAGTTTTAGTTTTGGGGTCATAGCGGTTCATTTGGGTTTGTTCCGATATCCTCTTTGGTGGCACCGTACTGAATATTACATAAGGAGAAACCTCCCTTTGAACCCCCCCCCCTCCATGTGTTTCCATGGTTATTTTGTTGGCTGCTTTCAACATCAAAAACCAGCATCTGAGCATCACACAGAGCATATACGATCAAGAGGGCTGACCAGTTATTATTTAAAAAAAACTTTCCGTCACTTTTACTAGCCTTTACGACGCTTCAAGTCCATATGACTTTATTTCACAAAAAGCCTTTTGCCATGTGGAATGTTCATCTTTTTTGTTTTATACAGTGAAGGCAAATGGGGACTGAGGTTTATTGTCATCAAAATGGCAAAGCTCAGAAAAGCAGTCAATGCCATGTGTAAAAAATAAGCTAGATTTTAAAAACATGTTTCGGCAGGTTTATGTCATTATTTTTTAGCATGTCAGGTGTAAAGTAAACTGTACAATGAAATGGGTAGTTCACCCCGAAATGAAAATCATTTTTTCACACTCATCTTTTCATTTTACACCTGTTCGGCATTCTTTCATCTACACAACACAAACATATATTTTAAAGAAAGTTGTCAACTCAAAAGCAAAACACACAAAATCAATGCAGGTCATCGGGGACCAAAGGTTTTCCTTTAACAACATTTTTCAAAATATATTCTCATGTGTTTTGAAAAAGAAAGAAATCATTGCCCATGTATTTGAAATGTCAATGTGAAAAAAGTTATAGAATAACTTAACCTTCATTTTGATTCAGTTTTTACATAAAAGTTTAAAGTTACTTTCATTTTAAGTCACCGTAGTGAAGCTGCGTGTCAAAACAAAAGCGTGTCTGCACATTAGAAAAAAACTCAGTAGATAACCTCCAGCCATGGACTCTTCAGATTAATGAAGGATGAAAATTGCGCTTTTACATTATTAACTTCCGCGTCCTCGACAACCTGATTTCATTTTCTCTGCCCTTTTTAATTACAGAATATCCTCCAGCCTGGCTATTAAATGATCAACCGTTAATAACCGTCCTTAAAGTCTTGTATTCTCAAGCATTCACCGTTAAAATGATATTAAAAAATCATATGTTTTCCTGAGAGAGTTTTGCGACTCCAGCACGTCTTATGAACAACACCCGGCAACAGGTAGCAGCAGCTTTTCGGTCTGGAGTCGCGGAAATAAAATCCTCCCTCTCAAGAAAACCTGTCGCACCTGTGTAATTGCATTTTCATTTGCAGTTGCACCCGATAAAGCGTTTTAATTGCACGTAGAGAGATACTAGAGCACACTTATTGTTTCTTGTTTTTCTTATTAACCTCAAGAGATTCTGATAACTACTATTCAGCATTTCTGCATTATATTAGACATTTTATGAAGACAGAACAACCATCATGATCTTGATTTTTATGCATTACAGCAAGAATGAGGTTGGGCCTTTTCTTTACGTTACCCTGTCTGTGAAATCCAGGCTCATGATCTACTGATAAAATAATGAGGATCGAGGTTTGTTTCTCACCATGAATTTAATTTAATCTTTGACATTATCTTACTCCTTTAATATTATATAACAGGATGATTTTAAAGGAAAAAAACAACAAACCATCTCACAAAATGACTTGGAAAAAGCTGGATTTTTACAAACAGGTTCACACATTTTACAATAGGGTTTCATTCGCTAACGTAAACTAACACTTCCCAAAATATTTTTTCGCGTTACTAATTGTTTAAACAATACAATTATTTATTGTTTCCTTTTATTTTTTGCATTTCCCAATGTTGACAAATACGTAAACTTAAATTGCAAAATCCAATCTCTAATAATAACAACAATATTCCTTATATTTTTTAAATGGCTGCGAATTAAAATTTTTAAAAGAATTTGCTAGAAATTTATCAAACTAAAAAAAACGACAAGAAAATTTACTAAATATAATTTTACACAGACGTTATAATTACACATTCTTTCTCATATGTGGCTTTGTTCTGAAAGGTCCTCTCTGCTTGACGCACAGGAACTCTATTTATCATATTTTTGAATATATATATCCTAAAATATATCTCTTAACAAAATATTTGTCAATCTTGTGTTGAAATTAAAACGGCTCATCTATTTTCGTAAGCATTGTATCAGACCTAATGGAGAGGCTGTTGAGAGAAGAGTTGGAAATTGGATTAATGGCAATCTCTCTCTCTCTCGCTCTCTCTCTCTCTCTCTCTCTCTCTCTCTCTCTCTCTCGCTCTCTCTCTCTCTCTCTCTCTCTCTCTCTCTCTCTCTCTCTCTCTCTCTCTCTCTCTCTCTCTCTCTCTCTCTCTCTCTCTCCACTCTCTCCTAATTCTAATTAAACTCACCCAACTATAATGGCACAGCAAGAAAAAGGCACGCCTGTGTTGGGCGATTGCTGCTGACGTGTACGGCGCTCAGGGTGGGATGTTTGACCTGCCCCTGCTCTCGGGGGGCGTGTCCAGAGAAACGGCAATTACGATGCGGGAACTGAGCATCAGTGTACGGCTTCATCATCTTCCGCTCATCTCTGCACAAAATGTCACAGGCATTAGAGAAGGGCTTAGCTGTAAAGGGTAAAGTGATTCGATCTTTTGTGTTCTTTTTTTGCATATTCATATTGCGCCTAGGCTCATTTGAATTTGCTCTAAAAAAGGAGAAGATAAGCTTTGTGTTCTTTCCTGGCGACAACAACGCACCAATAGGGAAACAGAGTGATGATAGCTCCACCTGAAGTGAGCTTTCCCTTCCAACAACACCTGGCTGAGATGAATAACACAAAAGCGTGGAGCGAGACGCCGCTGTGATTCATACTGGCTCTGTCCTCAGCTGAACACGACCCCTCTGAACTCATCTTTAATAAGTGCTTTTTTTCCTTTTTATATTTAAACTCTGTCACAGAACATCTGCTTCACTGCTGGCGATACAGTATCGGATCAGAATCGGTCTTAATGGGAGACTAGTCATCAAACAGCTGACTAGTTGTGTCATGAGGTCAACTCAGACTAGGTTAGATTAGATTCAATTTTATTGTCATTGCACATTTAAGACACAAGGCAACGAAATCTTAAAACTTGTAGGTTGATCTACATTTTCTCATACTGTGTACACTGCATACGCATGGGATGTAAAAGAAGGTGAAACATTGGGTAAATAGGCTCACTTTATATTTTTTTATACACTATTTTTTGTTGCACTATTGTTTGCCCCTATCGCAGATGGAAACGTTTTTCGCAATGTCTTCATACATTTTCCGAATAATCTTCGACTTTACCTTGAAGTGATATCATCTTTAACCAGTGAAACACGGGAACAATATCTGGCAACGCTTCAATAGTTGCAGAAATTGACTTTAAAACGGCAGACTTGGCAACCCGGATTTCCCTGATCTTTTGTAGCAGTTCATGTTCACCTATAATGTCTATATTTATAGGAAAAGAACGAGTTCTAATTTTGTGATGACGTTCACATGGCTCTTTGCCTGTTTAAAGAGTTGGTCAATACATGTTGTATGTGAATGTGGCTCAAAAGATTCTACAAACTATTTTATTTTTATCCAACTGTACAGTTTGGATTTTATAGCTCTTCTGCAAAAAGCTTCTTAAAATAGAACCCGATGATGAAGACAATTACAAAGGTATTCCCAAAGCAGTAAGTGGCTCGCTGAGGAGCTAAAGCACAAATGGAGACATTTCCTCTAGAGTCTTGCTGTCTGAGGGCCGGATCACGTGCCAGCCATCTTGTAGATGCAGACTGTGCTCCTGATCCACCCACCCCGCAAACAATTTGCTGCTAATGGATGCATTTGTGTGCTTGTTAGACACTGTCCCCAAGGAGTTAAGCCGAGCTGCAAAAATTTCCCTCCCTGACCGAAAACAATCCCTTAATGTGGCACAGGGGCACAGTCGCCCCACTGGTCCATCATTTAATCTCATTATGCTTTCGAACAGACAATTTCACCTTATTTTTAATTAGACCAATTGTTTGGTGGTGATTGGTTTTGGAATATTTTTGTAATTTTTATAGGTTTTTTTATTTTTAGGTCATTTGTAAGTGGTTGCTCGGGCGACCTGGGTGGTTGCTAGGGGATTGTCAAATAAGGCATTTTGGTTTAGATATGACTTGAATGTATCAAATCTATAACAGTTTAGTGTAAAATCCTAAATCTGATCACTCAAAAGTATTAAACTCATATTTTATTTTATATGATCATTTAGGATTTTAGGTTGCATTTCTTATTGCTGCTTGTTCAAATCCCTAAAAGCATCAGCAGTAGACCTTAGAAGTGTTACAATACACTTGTGTTTATTCATGACAATACATTTGTGCCCCAGTATATCAAAAACAACTGTAAAAATATATAATATTAGCTATTGTAAAACTATTAGCTATTTTTAATATTCTTTGTTTGTTCGTTATATTAAGGTTTAATCGAAATTTAACACAAATTAAACATAATGTAAATTACGTAAAAAGCCAACGCAAAAACGTAAACGTGCGTCAATCGTGTTCTATGCAAAAGTGGAAATATTTAACTCGAGCGAGAAATTAGAGAGATGAGCCCATACCCACTTTATTTAAGGGTACGAATGCGTGAAAACACCCTGTTGCGGTTTTACATCGCTTGCGTGAAAGTAACACACTTTACGAATAATAATAAGCATGGTATGTGTGAGACGCCAACATAATAGATATGCTCAGCAATAACAATGCTTAGATAAACACACTTCATTGATGCAGATATACGTTTCTTCTTATGGATCCTCTTACTATGTCTTCTGTATAAACAGGATGTCATCTTCTTTTCATGGTTACCTAAGAAAGGTGCATAAGCTAAATTGATGGAACAGACATCCCAACTCTTCAGTGTTACTGAATCTCTTATCTTTGTGTGTTTTAGTGGGCACCTGGAGAGCCTCCTGTTTCCTCTTCCTCGTGTTGCCATACTACCATGAGCAGTTCCACTCCATCCACAGGTACATTCTGTTCTGTACATCACTTTATTAAACATCACACTTTACACAAGTGATAATAAATCGATTCATTTTTCGGGGTTAATAATTTCGGGTGACATCAGCGAATGGGATGTTGAACGTTATTTGCAAATAAACCAATTCATTTTACGACTCCCATTGGATAAAATGAAGACGCATCCTTTATTTTGTTTCACTTTGAAATGCGCCTCATTCCAAAGATAAAATGGGTTTTATATTGACTTGTCTTTTTTCTAACATTATGTTCCTAATTCGTAAGATAATTGCCGTACACTTAAAATCTAAGTCAGTTTTAGGGACATAAAGGCTTTTAAAAAAACATTTGGTTGCTAAATGCATCTCACAAAGGAACCTTTCATTGGGTTTTTAGTTGACCTTCTTTAAAGGCACTAAAACTGTAATGCTCTGTAAGTGATGTGGGATAGTGAGATGGTCGGCCAGCCGTTCTCTGTTATTTGAGCGTCTGAATGGACGGTCTGCTGGAGCTAAAATGGAGGGAAGTATGAAATGACCCCATCATCTGCTCACCATCTCCGATTCCTCCTGTCTTTTATTTTCTCTGGCGCGCTTCCTCCCGTCAGTAAACAGTAATTCTTAATATGTTGTTTTGCTTTGAAAGGAGGAAACAATGTGGCTGTTATTTTCAGAGTTAAAAGTGAAATGACCAAAGACGCCCTGTGGGCAGCTTTAACATGTTGATGCTTTCTGCCTCTTGTGAAGGCTCCACTGTGAGTTCTTGAAGAGGCTCGATGTCTTAATAAGAAAAAAATCAATTGACTGGTGTAATTTATCAGAAGTTGTTTTTTGACTATAAATATGCTCGTTGCATATATATTTTGATTATAAACGTATTGGAATATAAATATAATATTCATGTTATGTTCATGAAGATATTTAATATGCATGTTATATAAATATATAATATTAATAAATAAAACAAGTTCACATGTACACAACATAAAAGTGGTAAGAATGTCATGTAAACATTAAGCTACTTTTTAGTGAGCAGGACCTTTAATCCATTTCATTGTAGAACATTTTATTATTAAATAAATTAGCTAAAATATTGTGCCTTTGTATGCATGGCATGCCAAGTGTGCCATGCTCATTCGCTGACATTAGGAGATGTTTTACCTTGAAGTTGACCTCAGACATATATTTCTGTTTTGGAGTCACAGGTATAATTGTTTGGGTTAGTTGACATGAGATGTCCTTCACCGCTGTGGCCTCAGAGAACAATCACTACACAACATGTTGAGTATTTTCCACAAAGCTAAAAAAGCCATAACAAAGAGCTGTACCTTGAGACTGTTGATAGGCCGATGAAGCATTTAAGACTACATTGTCAATTAGTTTTATTAGGATCCAGTAATCTGACTGTTACTGTGACATAAATGTATACCATATGTGTGTTTGTGTAGAGCATATGTGAATATAATTCTGTTTAATATTATATCATATTATTTGTAAATAATAATACAGAAGATTATGTTATTATGTATATTTATACGACCTTCCAAAATGCCTATATATATGTTGATAAACATATTTTTTTCTGACCCCTTGGGTTAAATTAAACTATCAAAATATAAAGTTTATAGAGAAATTACATACATTTTCAATAATGTAGGACAAATTGATGGCAAAATATAGTAGCCTGTGTCAGGGAATATTTAATCTAAATATATATAAAAATCCATAGGAAACAGCTCACAGTCATGTTTTGTGTGATATTTTGCCAAATGTCCTCAAACTCTTTCGAAATACGAAATATTTGAATAAATAACAAAGAAGTCTATTTTGGGCAGGACTGTATGTCAAATTGTTTATGTCACAGGAACACCTGCTCAATGACTCAAATGAACCGATTCAATTACATCGACAGTCTGTTTCACAAAAATATGAATCATGTTGCCCAATACTGCATCCAAAAAAAAAAACCATTTATATATACATATATATATATATATATATATATATATATATATATATATATATATATATTTATATATATATATATGAAAAACCAACATTTTATATAGTTTATATATATATATATATATATATATATATATATATAAACTATATAAAAATGTTGGTTTTTCATTTCGCACTTGGATTTGAGAAAGTGAAAAGAATGATTTTGGCATGCTTTAGGGGTTCTCATCTAAAAAGCTAGTATGACCGGTTCCTTTTTTCCCATGTGAAACAAACCTTGTGTTCCACCACATCAAGCAGATGAGGGCCAAAAGATTCTGAGTTGTTTTACCTTGGTGAATACATGCACACTTGATTGCTGTCTACTGGGACAATTCAGCCAGAAAAATACAACAGTATTTCTGGCCCACCAAACACACTCACACGTCCCCCAGGCAAAGTTGACAGTGAAGCCAGCAACCATGATTTAAAGCTGATCAGATGTATCCGTGCATGTGTGTGTGTACTTGTGTGTTTGTGTGTTACCCAGCCTTGATCAAACAGATTACTCTGTTTTTACCTTAGTACAAGTGGGGAAAGTATCTAGAGGAAGGACGGTATTTCAGGAATGTCTGATATGGGAATAGTTAATGGAAAGTCACAGCGTTCCCTGTCTACTGTGGTGTCCTAGCAACAGTTTTACAGTAGCATCCGTGAATAAACTGTGGCGGCAAGGAAAAGATTCTTCTCGTGTCTCTCGGGTGACTCTTAGACAAATATCACTGAAGACCAAGCGTCATCTAAACACATAATGTAGCTTTAGTACGGCAGAAATCCTGTGAGCTGTTTTGGATTGGGCTGAAACGTATGTTCAGTGTTAACCACTTGTAAGAAGTTGTCTAATGATGTATTGTCTAATGAAAAGCCTTTAGTCAAATCACATATATTTATCTTTATTTAGAGTATGACATTAATCGATCATAGTCATGTTTTAGCTTGCCCTTAAATTTATTGAAGTGTGCTATTGGTATACTTATTTTTAAATAAAAAATGTAAAGATACTTTTAGATACTCTGTAAATAAACTTTACTTTTACATATACTTGACCTTTACTTAAGTATGTTTATAAAAGGGAACTTTAAGTATACTTCTTTTACTTAAGGGTTTTGTGTTGTACTGCAATCTGCCTTGTCTGGTGTATCAAACGGTATTAAACGGTAAAATGTGCCTTTAATTTTTACAAAAATCTTACATGACTCTTTTATCTGTGCAACACAAAACCATATTTTGAGAAATGTCTTTGTGGGTTTTATTTGGTCAATGAGGCAAAATATCTTCTTTTGCGTTCTGCGGAGGAAAGTCATTTTATGCCATAAATTAGATTTTTATTTGATCAAATTTTTTAAAAGTATTAAAACCCTTCATATGCCTAATGTTGCAAAACACACCATATACAGGAAAAAGCTCTTTCATGGCTTCAGGTATGACCAGTCCATTTTAGAGGTCCTTTTTACTCATTTCCTCTTGGAAAGCCTGTGGCACATTTGATACAGGGATGGTTCCTCTAATCACATTAAACACACAATAAGATTTGTTAACGGCACAATGAGATGAATCGCCCCGGCGGAGCCAGATGCCTCGATAGGTCATGTGTATGGTCACCATGGTAACACAGGGTCATTGGAATAGTGGGCCAATCATCTTTCTGTTCTCTGGTTAGCTGTGATGCAGTGAGATGCCTGTCTCTAGGACACGTTAGGGTCTTCTCCGTGCGTCATGAGAATAATTTACTGAAATGTATGGGAGATTGTTTTTAGGATTTTCTTGAAAGCACCGTAACAGAGCATATTTGAACTTATACATTTTGCACGTAGAACGAGCCTGTAAAGAACTGTGGGGTAAGCACTATACAAAACAATAAAAAAAAATTCTATATGAGCTTTCTGCCTCTGCTTTGTCTTTGTGCACAATGCAAAATTCTTTCTGGCTGTTCTGTAAAGGGATAATCTAGTTTTGCTTCTCAACTTGTTAGATCTCTGCATGTGGTGGGCTACTGGCTCAGCCTGCATCTAGTTTTTCCACAGGAGGTTTTGTGCATTGAATAAAGATGCTTTGCAGATGCAAGCTTATTTTTCCTTATCCATTGATTTCATTTGAGACTGGATGCAGGGTCTGGACAAAGCAGACATCATTAGTATTAAATGAGAATTTGGATGCGTAGCAGTCAGGCTGAGCCAGAATAGAGAGGATGCAACTCGAAGACTAATAAAATATTTTTGGCTGCATTTCTTCAATAGACTGTCTTGGAAACGGGAAGCATTCAGTACTGTATGGTTGTAAGTATATATGTGTCACGCTGTTGTTTTGTTTTTGGGAAGTGTTGTATCCATTGGTGGTACACTTCCATGATGTCATGGAAGAATCCAGAGAGGAGCCTCCTTGTTCATTTGCATGCTTTACATTTACAATGTTCCTGTTTGCTAAAACCAGCTTGTAGATGGTACAATAAAAAAAAATCTGTTTGCTGGGCCGTGAGGGAACGGATAGATGTATGTTCTGGTCTTTGAGAGGGTGATGGATATCTGTGCTGAGCTATGATGGGATCCAATGTTCTTGTTTGCTGAAACCAGCTTATTGACTGTACAATAATGTTGCTTGATCCCTGTTTTTATGGGTTTTGGTTTGCTTTATACGTTTTTGAATTGGGTTAATTTCAGGTCAAACTGTCATATTGTCAGAGGACTTGTGGTTTGATCTTTTGGTGCTATCATTGCATTTTAAATGGGATCCGTGTGCTGAGCTATGAGGGATCTAAGTGGTTCTCTAACATTTTATCACCTTTAATCAAATCAGACATTCTGACAAACCGCTTTGGTACTGAAAAAAATGAATAGTTTTAGTAGAATCACACTTCTGGGCTTAGTTGTAAAGGGAAAAAAATAATTGCAAGGCTGTAAAAGGGAAGTGAAGGAAAGAGTCATGGTCTGGACTGTAAAGAAAGTGAAAGAATTGCTGTACTGTGAGGATATGTAAAAAGTCAATGTACTGCGCTGAGAAAGAAAGGAAAGAATCACTATGCTGGACTTTAAAGAAAAGGTAAGAATCGCTGTGAAGGAAAGAAAAGAATTCCTGTGCTGGGCTGTGAAAGGAAGGAAAGATCACTGTGCTGGGCTGTGAAAGGAAGGAAAGATCACTGTGCTGGGCTGTGAAAGGAAGGAAAGATCACTGTGCTGGGCTGTGAAAGGAAGGAAAGAAAAGAATTCCTGTGCTGGGCTTAGAATTAAGGAAGGATCACTATGCTGGGCTGTGAAAGGAAGGAAAGATCACTTTGCTGGGCTGTGAAAGGAAGGATAGATCACTGTGCTGGGCTGTGAAAGGAAGGAAAGATCACTTTGCTGGGCTGTGAAAGGAAGGAAAGAAAAGAATTCCTGTGCTGGGCTTAGAAGGAAGGAAGGATCACTATGCTGGGCTGTGAAAGGAAGGAAAGATCACTGTGCTGGGTTGTACAGAAAATGAGTACAATCCCTGTGCTGGGCTGCGAAAGGAAGGAAGGAATCACTTTACTGGGCTTTGAATGAAAGAAAAGAATTCCTGTGATGGGCTGTGAAGAAAGGTTAAGAGTCATTGTACTTGGTTGTGATACGGAGTAAAGAATCGCTGTGCTGGGCTGTAAAGAAAAGTAATAGAATCACTGTGCTTGGGCTGTGAAAGAAAGGAAAGAATCGCTTTGCTGGGCCGTGTAAGGAAGGAAAGAATCACTGTGTAGCTGTGAAGAAAAGGTAAGCATCACTGTGCTTGGCTGGGTTGGGAAGATCGGTTCTGTTTGCTGATCTATATGGTATTCGTATGGACTTCTGTGCTGGGCTATGAGAACATGGATGGATGTCGGTGCTGAGGTGTAGGGGGAGGCAAAGCTCTCTCTGCTGTTTTGTGGAAGACGGTTAAGTCTCTTTGCTGGGCTGTCAGGGAAAGAGTAGATCTCTTTTCTGGACTTTGAGAGGAGCTCAGCACAGTGAACGTACATAGTGTTAGTATAATATTATCACAGATGTAAGTGTTGATCTTATGCTTGACTCACATTTTAGCAGAGAATTGTATTGACGATTGAACCACGAGATGGCCAGTTTTGCTTTCATTTACATATCTTGCACATATCTTGCTTTCTTTTAACACAGATGAATAAAATAAAATGTCAACAATCCGTCTATTTTAAACCTGTCACTAGTCTATGATGTACCACTGCACATAACTGTGCCAAACAGCCCACAATAGACACCATTGAAGAGTATGACAGGATTAAACCTGTAAGAAGCTTGTCTCATTGTTTCTAGGAAAGAGTTAAAGATGCTTCCTTTATCTGTAGTCAGCGTCTTATTTCTGCTTAAGGCTGTCTGTCTGCTGTCTGTGTTGTTAAACTCATTGTAAATCATACAGTATTGCAAACTATTTTCTAACAATGACCTTTTTACAGTCAAAAATGCTTTTGGTATTGTCCATGTACGTGGATGGCAGTTTTGGGAATTTGGAAAATTGTTTATCATAAAAGAAAGAATAATCGTGTTTTTTGTTTGTTTTGATTTTTTGGCAGCTAATGGCAACGACAGTAAAACATATAAAGGAGACCATTCTCCCTGTGTACCCTCCCGTGTTCTCCATGTCCGCAGAGTTCCAATTGAAGTGTCTGAAGCAGAAGTCATCTCACTAGGAATTCCTTTCGGCAAAGTCACCAACCTGTTGATGCTTAAAGGGAAAAATCAAGTAGGTGGTTTCTTTACATTGAAAGTAGCACAAACGGCCTGTTCCAGATATTTGCAGGTTTTCACAAACATTGGAGCATCATTTTTTTAGAGCATCACATGAACATAAGTCAAGTGTTTTTGTATTGGAAGGGGAACCTTAAGGTATTTTAGAGGAAGTGCTATTTCATAAAATAAACTTTACATTACATGAACTTCTAATTATTTTGTGTGTTTTAGAGAAATGAACTGATGGATTTTTGGATTATCGGTTTTTTACTTTTTGTAATTTAATGTTTTTAACTATTTTGGTGACATTTGCTAAGCCACATGAAGTATTTTTAAAGCTTACTCATTCTGACATGTGCCAAAGCATTTAGAAATCTATTTTTGAAACTATAACTTTATTTCGATACAAAGAGCCAATCTATAGCGTGTGCTCTTAAAAATAAATGGTTCCTTATAGAAACCCTATAGAAACCCTAACATAAGAAAAAACATTTTGTCTTTCAAAAGATTCTTAGTAATAAAAAAAGTTTTCGGGAAAAAATACATGGTTCTTTATAGAACCATTGATTTAATGCTGAAGTACCTTTTAAGCCTTTTGTTTGCTAATAAGTTATGGTAAAACTTTTACTTTATGAGTACACTATCTTATACATGCCCTTTTATCCACTATTTTTACAATTCAATTTAGAAGTGTCAGATGTTTGTGAAGTGGAAGCGATTCAGGTTTTTCTGCCTGTTGGTTTAGCTCTGGAATTTTGGGATTATACCGCATGAATTAGATCAGAGTCTGTGTGTGTGTGTGTGTGTGTGTGTGTGTGTGTGTGTGTGTGTGTGTGTGTGTGTGTGTGTGCGTGTGCGTGTGCGTGTGCGTGTGCGTGTGCGTGTGCGCGTGTGTGTGTGCGTGCGTGTCCGTGCGTATTCCTGTGTGTTACTAACAGAATCAACAAGAAATAAAATTGTAGAGAACAGTGATGCCAGACAATTAATCATTACAAGAGCTGTTGAAAGAAAGTTAAATTTGATAAATATATTCCTAAAAAATGAGCAAAGCTCTACCTTGATGCTTATGGTAAAGAAAGAGGTTATACGGGCGATGTTTTCTTTTTGTTTTGAGGTGTTAAAGCAGGGTCCAAATCTGATTTCACTTCATTGAGCCAGTAATAGAAACTGAAGGGCCTTCTTTCAAACACATCAAGGTCGAGCTAATAACAGAGATTAATGAGAAGCCGAGCAAAAAAAAGATGAGTCTCTTGTTTCCTCAAGCGTCTTTCATATTCAAATGGAAATTGGCATATTTAGACAAGAAAAGGCAAGCACATTTCTAATGGGTCTGTTGCATAATTTGTTATGCTGCTTGGTTGATTGGAGCATCAAAAGATTTACTTTATTGTCTGCTCTGAATCTATAAACCTTGCCTGATGCTATCCGGTTTATAATTATTAGGTCTGTTTATACAATCATGAATGTTTAAAGAATTTTTATCCTAAAGTATAAAAAACTATATCTTCTCCTGCATACGGCATTTATTCTCATTTTTAAAAGTGAACACTGATTGTTTTATGTTCCTTGCTTTGTCTGGCATCAGGCTGGATTAAGCAGCACATTAGTGCTATTAGTGTAATGACATTGTGATCATTGTGAGCGCTTATGTCCGTCTTTGCTCTCCAGGCTTTTATAGAAATGGCTTCTGAAGAAGCAGCCATCACCATGGTCAACTACTACACCGCAGCCACACCCCACGTCCGCAACCAGCCTGTCTACATTCAGTATTCCACCCACCGTGAGCTAAAGACTGACAACCTTCCCAACCAGGGGGTGAGAATCAATACTGTTATGTCTGCATCTACCACTACCTAGAATACAATGTTTAAGTCATTGACATGAATAGAGATGGTGTTTTAAAGAACGCTGTTCACCTACCAGTGACAGCACCCATTCACTTCGGTTTGTTTAACAACATTCTTCAAAATATCTTAATTTGTAAATAATGATAATGTAATTTTGGGTATTTTTGAGTTAACTATAATTCAATATGCCATTTCTTTAATAATTTCTTTTTAATGTTAACATTTAAGACAAGCCTGATGTTTTATGTGACAAAAACATGAATTTGTCCGGATGGTAAAAAGCAAACTCGTATTGTGATCTACACAGCTTTTCTGCGTAAATTGCATTTTTTTTAAACATATTTCCATTTATTTATTCAACAAAGCTGTTCACAAATGAAAGCATTTAGAATTGTGTCTAATGTGCTAAAAACTGTATTTTAGTAAGTATCAGTAGGCCTGTACATGTACAAATGTAGTCAACAACAAAGATAAACAACTCGGAGGATTTTTTTGCAAAACAATTGCATTTATTAATTACCCTAAAGGTTTGCTGTTTGTTTCTTTGGTACAAAAACAAATATTGTATTTACGGGCCCCAATGGACATCACTCTTAGCAACTGTTTTATATCAATTAAATATATAAAACGAACATCAGAATTCTTTATAAGCCTTATTATCAATAAGAAACTGTGAACTGAACGGTGAACTGTGTCTGTCCCGTAGAGGGCTCAGGCTGCTCTCCAAGCTGTCAGTGCAATGCATTCTGGGAACATGACTTTGTCTGGGTCTGGGACGGCCGGTGACGGTGGCATGATGCCTGGACAAAGTCCCGTGCTTCGCATCATAGTGGAGAATCTCTACTACCCAGTATCTCTAGAAGTGCTGCACCAGGTAAGACTTAAATATTCCAACTTCATTTATTATGTCAGTGTTCCCAAGCAATACTAAACATTGGATTTGGCTCATGTCTCTCCCTCTCATGTAGATCTTCTCAAAATTTGGTACAGTCCTGAAGATTATTACCTTCACCAAGAACAACCAGTTTCAGGCCTTGCTTCAGTACTCAGATGCAATGAACGCACATCACGCCAAAGGGGTCAGTACCAAAACCAAAGCAAAAAGTTATATTCTTGTTTTTTGCATGAACTGGGAAGCGAGGGCTGTAGAAAACTTTTGAGAGATTTTGAGAGGATGCCAGGCAAGACGTGCCTGATTCACCATTCCTGTATTTTCAGTGCAGGTCCAAAAATGAGTCAAAGCGACGCTTACGGCAGGAAAACCAGTTCTTCGTAGACCGCACAAATCAAACGCCCCCTGTAATTAATATGTCACCATCGAGGTTATCTAATGAATGCCAATGCAGCTCACCCTGAAAAAAGAGCCAGCAAGTAATTACTCCTCTGGTCTGAGGGTGTTATCTATTGTGCGGCTGCCATGTTGCATTGCCTCCTTACACAAAGAGAGTATTTGTTAGTGTAACGGGGGGTGGTGAAGACAAGGGTCTTTTTGGAAGGAGGGATTAAGTCCCCCCACATCTCTTTTTTAAAAATCCTTATAAATGAAAAGCAATTGTGCAGATGCCTATTATATCTTCTGTATCTTGACAGGCAAAAAAGTGATTATTATTATTATCACTCTGACTCGTAGTTCAAAGATATGTTTAAAGACTGCAGATTTATGATATTGCTAAAAAAAATTGCTGGTGTGAGCCAACTGTGTTTTGGGTGTTTGCCAGAGCATTTCCCTGGTCACAATAGAGTTTGCTTCGTAGTTGACTTCCATTCATACACATGAGAAGAAACGCTGCAGAACAGAATGGATATCGGCTCAATCGAAGTCGAGTTTCATGAACTCCAGAGAATTTGTATTAAAAAAGTGTGATTGTCGTTCAGATTCCACGCTGGAAGAAACGCGTATATCTTACTTATCTTATACATTTTTTTGAAGAAAAATGAAAAAAGTTTTTTTAATGAATTTTAGATATTAATGAGATTGTTCTTACTGGATACAAAGAGGACATTAATGTGACGATAGGTCATCTTTAAAGTTTGTAGTTTTTTAAAATGAAAATGCTTTGCCTAAAAAAACTGTGTTTTTGCTATAACAGTATGTATAGAGTAATAACATGTTGGGTATGAGTGTTTAATGTGAGCAATAGTCATGCAAACCATGTCCTAATTTAAAACATCAATGCAAATTAAGGTTACACCATGATCTTATGTTATGATCATCTATGAGCAGGTTGTGTTTTGACAGGGTTCATGTGTCATTTTACAGTAAAGGAAGGGCATTAGTTATCATTTGGCATTATCAACGATTGATGTGTTGTTTGTCAGGCGTTGGATGGGCAGAACATCTACAACGGCTGCTGCACTTTGCGTGTGGAATTCTCCAAACTGACTAGTCTGAATGTGAAATACAACAACGACAAGAGCAGAGACTTCACACGTCTGGACCTTCCTTCAGGGGACGGACAGCCAGCGATGGACCCCACCATGCAGACAGCTTTCGGTAAGTTTTCAACAAAAGACAATACCAGAATACTCGCATGCACACACAATTATCTGTACAAGACCTGTTGGAGGTAAAATGTGGAACGAAATGGAAAATGGCCACTGGTACCCAGGCATGCAAACACACACGCACGCGCACGCACGCACGCACGCACGCACGCACGCACACACATACACACGCACGCACGCACATAAACACACGCCATCTGTTTTAGCTCTGAGGAAGTCCTTGTTCCAAGATAAAGGATGTCAGATTTATTTTTAATGAATTATGATGCATTATAAAAGGCACCATACGAAAAAGTAGATTTTGTATGCATTTTCTAGTTAGGAATGAAATTGTTTAGTTATTTGCTAATTTTCTGTATAATATATAAATACTTCGGAAAGCTCCAGAATCATTTTCATTCTTATACTTTAAGAACTGAAAAACATCTTGTTTTTAATCAATGTGTTCTCTACATAAACTGAATACTCGTGTTGGATGAATTATAATAAATAACACCTCAGATACCAGAGTGGCACGTATACCATAAACGACATGTCCTCGCTCTTTCCCACACGGATCTGTTTGTGTGTTTTATTATGTCGCTATCTGTTTCTTGCAAACAGGCTTTGAAAGGGCACACCTTATCGCACATGCACACAAAGTTACGTGGGCTGGACAGCATTTGGCGACGAGTAGATTTATTATCCGTCTTGCCTTGTAAGCATGTGTGCGTGGTGGAGGTGATTGTTAGGGGGATGGAAGATAACTGTGACTGCCCATCCACACATCTCGCTGTCTCCGGTTCTGTAAATCACTCTGTCTAAAGAGAGAGGTGGTATGGATACCGATAAGCCGGTGTGTGTATTCTCGTATTCTCAGAGCTGATGAATTGGTCCTGGGTGCAGGCTGTAAGCTGTAGGCTCCGTGGCGCTCTATGATGTCACCAGACACCCGCTAAAGCAATAAAATGTGTTTAGGTGACTGCTTTTATGAGACGATTTCAATTTCTTCTTCCTCAAACACCATGTAAAATGCTGTAGCATTGCTGCTATTAATGCATTTATATATATATATCAAAATATATATGTCAAAAACAGCGTCTTACAAACATATGGGAAAAACAAACATACCGTAACAAACATAAGGGAAAAACCTACCATCTTGCGTATTTTTTGCAGGGCAGGAAGACACAATTGTGTGACTTTTTGAGGAACAGTGCCTAAGCTTCCTTCCAGCACACATCAACTTTCACATAGCAATGTCCTATCGTTCACTATTAAAGGGATAGATCATCCAGAAGTGGAAATTCTGTTCCATTTACTCGCCCTTTTGTCATTTCAAACAGGACTTTTATCTTACGTAGAACACAATAGAAGATATTTTAAAGAATGTTGATTACCAAAAAGCAGTGGAACCTATTCACTTATTTTACGGACACAAAACCAATGCAAGCAAATGGTTGCCAGTCATTAACATTTTTTTTAAATATCTGTTTTGTGTTATGCCGAAGAAAGTCATGCTGTCTGGAAAGACCAGAGGAAAAATAAATGATGTCAGAATTTTCATATTTGGGTGAACTATCCCTGTAACTCCCGAGCTGTTTTTCTGTGTGGCAATGAGTTTTACAGTTATCTAAATCAGTGGGGTCTACAACATAACTATAAAACTTGCAACATTCTGTTCACCTCAACAGTAAACACGCTGTGTGATTTGTGGTCAGTTACTGCAGGTCATTTTCTTGTTGTAGTGACTGTGTGTGTGTGTGCAGGGGCTCCTGGCATAATATCTTCTCCATATCCCGGGGCGGCTGGATTTGCACCCGCTATTGGTTTTCCTCAGGCAGGTAAGATTTCACAGCGTCACACAGTCAGTAATGGAGTCAGTGCTCTGCGGCTCACGGCAGCATTCAGACTCAATAATTGAAGATATTACAGTATAATCACATGAGCCACATCGCGATCACATGTGCCTGTCCCAGCTCGACATTGACAACAGCAAAGTAAACAAACACACACTTATATTGACAATACATTTAAAAGCAGATTGAGCATTATGCTTTGAGCATTAAACAACAGGTGATATTGACTTATCTAACTTATCTATTTTGTCATTCTGGAATGATCACGGATACAAATAAATGTGAAATTAATTTTGTAGGAATGTTAGGATTCCTCCTCGAATCCCTGAAGACAACATGAAGTTCTTGTTTTTTAGTTTGCAAGGGCTGTTTAAAGATTTATCACAAAAAATCACATCAAGAATAAAAGTTTGTGTACATAAAATTTGTCGGTAAAGGCTAAATTGTGTAAATAAACGTTTATGTATAATTTAAATAATAAAAATATAAATAAACACATTTAAAATTTTAAAAATGAATATGCAAAGATGATATATTATGTAAACAAACTATTATTCAGTATGAAATCAAGAAAAAAATGGGCAGTTAAAATCGGAAAAAGACAAAATTGTTGAAAAACTATTTATTTATATCGCTTGTTTGTTTTTGCATTTCTATTTGCAGTTTTCTCACTGACCTGTCAAATCGGTTTCACTAAAATAAGTAAATGCCTGCATTTCATATTGAAATCTATATTTGCTAGTCACATCACATTCAAGAAAAATATTATAGTAGGGCAAATTCCGTTTCATGTTGACTTTAAATTCCAGGCTTCATTTTTACCCTCCATAATCTGTGCTTTCTTCATTTCAACCCTGAACATCCAATTAAGAGAGATGATGAATAATGAATTATTCAACATCAAGTTGTTCCAAACCTGTATAAAATCTTTAAAAACCTATACACATTTCTTTGTTATTTGGAAGATTGTTAGCAACTGAGATTTCTGGGGGCACAATTGACTGCAATAGTGGAACAGAATTAAAATAGTTGTCAAAACTGAGAGGTTTATTTCCCTAAATTCTCTAAAATTTAGGCAATGAGATCATATTTTTGAAGAATTTTTGAAGAAATCAGTACGTATTAGAACCAGTTGAGTGTTAGTAATTCATGTCAGAAATTAGTTTTTTGTTGGACTATCCCTTAAACTCAAACGTCCCAGCATGCCCTCTGCATGTTGAATTAATGTTGTATTACAATAATGCAAAACCTTGAGTTGTTTATCTGGTCACAAAAAGCAGCAACAGGTGATGAAAATGGCGATTGTTGCAGTACATTCCCCTCCTCTCTCTTAAATCATTCCTCCTCTTTCCCTCTCTGGTTCCTCCTCCTCTCCTTTGGCGACGGCCCGTAAGGTCTGTCAATGCAGACGATGCCTGGTGCTCTGGGACATCTGACTATGCCTTCAGCCGCAATGACAGGAAGGATGGCCATCCACGGCATGGCCCCCACCGCCATCCACTCTGTTCTCCTCGTCTCCAACCTCAACCCTGATGTGAGTTTCTGTCCCCACCCCCACACCACCTTCCTTTAAAGGCCAAGTCACCCATTTCACAATGTAATTGACATACTGATGTCAACATATATCAAACTAACCCTTACATGTGAGCCCCTTTTCCAGAAAAATTGGATTACCAAGGCATGAAATTGATTGCAGGGGTTTGGATGGCTGACATTTGATTATCTTTAGGGAATAGTTGTCCAAATATTTCTTTTCATTTGGTGGACATTTAAAAAATGATCTACTATACTTTAATGTATATTGCGTCTCACATTTGATCATTTTTTGCATTTTTGGGGAATGCCTTTAGCTTGTGAATTTTATTTGTTGGGCCCTTAAATCAATGTTTCAAATACAGATGGCGTAATTGAAAAGATATTGTTGATTTAAAAGTCAATATATTGCTTCTTTTGTTTCTGTATTTAAGAATGCATTGGCCTACAAACCGAAATCTTATTGTCTGGCTATTCTTTACTGTGAAGTCATGCATTTGCTGGCTTGTCAGATGAAACAGTATTGCAAAAATAGTTATTTCAGGGCTGGCTATAAAAATGTAACTTTTTTTAATTTAATGTAAATCTACCAACATTTTTAGGGTTTAATTGTATATAAGGTTTTTGAATTGGCTCAGTAATTTTAAATAAAATTATATACATTTAAGATTATTTCAAGATGTAAACACTGGTCCAGAAACTTTTAAGTTTAAGTTTTTATGCAATTATTATTTTTATTATATAAACAGTATCATTAAATCTTTAAAGATATTAAAGATATTTGTTTCCATCGCTTTTAATTTTGCTCAAACGTTTGTATAGTGTAAAACAGGATGTTCTTCTGGACCGGGCATTCAAACTGAATTTAAACATAAAGTGGTCTATGTGTATGACCAAATAATGAAAGAGTCCAAAATAGTTCCCAGGGCGAGACCTTTAGAAACTGGCTTACGAAATGTCAGTGATTTTACAGATGTTTTGGTTTCAACGTTCAATGTTTTCACAACATAAATTCTACAGGTACAAAAACCGAAATGTTAAAGCTATGAAATATACCGTAAACTGTGAATATGTAAGTGAAAAAATTAAGTTAATCTCATTAGCTCAAATATTTCTAATATTTCTATTAGAATTTACCAAAAATATTATAGATGTATTGTTTTAATTACATGCTTATTTTTTCATTACATAAACTTAAAAAAATCTTAGTAAATTTCACAGAAATGAACTGTTGGACTTTTAATCAGTTAATTTAATATTTTCCATAGAAAAAAAATATATTTAATGTTTTTCAAAGATTTTAAAATAATATAACGGTTTATTTGTGTGATATTTAGCAAGCCACATGAAATTATTTTACAGTGTAAGCAAGTGTTTTAAAACCTTTGTATGTTCAAAGATTTAAAAATAATATAACAGTTTATTTGTGTGATATTTAATAAGCCACATGAAATTATTTTACAGTGTAAGCAAGTGTTTTAAAACCTTTGTATGGCAGTGTTTGTAGGAAATGATATGATAAAATAAATAACATTCCAAAAGCTCTCTCCCATTTTGAAGACCTGTGGTGTCCAAATCACACAAAGGGTTACTATATCTGAAGAATTGTAATTTTTTCATTTTACTTTAGACATATTGTTTGAATAACATGTTTGTGTGGAAATACACTAATAACATCATTTGTCATGTTTGCATTAATGTTAACACATCTGTATATGTTTGAATGTTTATTACATTTATAATGCTTCATCTCTTGCAGAGTATATCCCCACATGGCCTCTTCATTTTATTCGGTAAGGAGAAATGCATCTAGATTAGAAGGCTGTTTTTATGAAGGCAAGAGAGGGCAGCCAGCATGCGATGAGACTCTTTCATTACAAACACACAGCCAGAGAGATGATGCAGATAGCTTGTTGGTGTCCTGTCATATGAATGTTAGAAATGCACACACATGCGCTCAGTTTTATTATCCACAATATTTAATAACTGTCAACATCAGAGAATAATCTTAGCGGTGCAGATATGGCTCAAACCTTCCCTCTGCTTGTAATAATACAATATTGAGATTTTTAGATAGCGTGTTATTTACTGTAAATAGTGTTCATGTTCGAGCACAAAATAAGTCTTCTTTCTTTCCCTGTAGGAGTCTATGGAGACGTACACAGGGTGAAGATTCTGTTTAACAAGAAGGAGAATGCTTTAATACAGATGGCAGATGCCACACAAGCTCAGCTAGGTATATATTTGTCCCTTTTATCTGTAGTCTTTATCATTATTCTTTAATCAAGCTGTGAGCTTCAAGATGATGTATGTTTGTGGAACATATAATAAAACATTTATTAACATTATATGGAAACAGATGCTATATTACTTTTGTAGATTCATGGTGATGCTGCTGTTTTATGATATATAGTTGTATAAAAAAAAAAAGAAGTGCAAATAAAAGATTAAATAAAAAATAAAAGGTTTAATTGAGTGCATGCAATATCTTATTTTATTTGAGTTAGTTATTCTAGACGTTCATAGTTTAAAAAAATGCCTCTAATTTCTGGATTAAATTTCTTCTGGTAGAAAACATAAACTATTTTGAGTAATACTGGACGTCAGTATTTTGTTTTTTGAGATTTCAATAGATTATCACGTGATGTTTTTAACACATTTTCTGATTATTTGGTTTTGAAGCAATGAGTCATCTGAACGGTCAGCGTCTGTATGGTAAGGTGATCCGTGTGACCATCTCAAAGCACCAGACGGTTCAGCTCCCAAGGGAGGGCCAGGAGGATCAGGGCCTGACTAAAGACTTTAGTGGGAGTCCACTACATCGCTTCAAAAAGCCGGGCTCCAAAAACTTCCAGAACATCTTTCCCCCCTCCGCCACTCTGCACCTCTCCAACATCCCGTGAGTGTTGTCACTGACACATGCAGGAATGAGTGTGACAAGATTTAACAAGATCAGATTTTGTGTCAAATTTACCTTAAAAAACATTTGATCAAATTTCTAATGTCATGATATTATTTTACAGTATGATTTGTATTGTATTCGCAATTAATAATTCTGAGTTTCAAAGTATAACATTTCAAAACATTTCTATGAAATATGGGACTATTTACTGTAAAATCCGAGTTAAATTTTTTTTTAATTAAAATTTGTCTTTGGCAAACCCTCCTTCTGTCCAGGCCCTCCACCACGGATGATTTTCTAAAGGACCTGTTTGCCAGCTCTGGGTATCCGGTCAAGGCCTTCAAGTTTTTCCAGTAAGATCATTTGTTTAGTTCTTATTCTTTGTCTATCTGGTCAAGGTTAATAAAAAGAGATGCATTTGTTCACGCAGTGTATTTGAAGGGTCATCTTGCACTCTTTCCAGCAAAACATGATAAGAATGTGCTGTTTTGTTAAAGCTTCTGAAGGGGATCCTATAAACAAAATCTGAAGAGACAAGAAAAACTGTGCAATAGAAAGTGCATCTTAAAGGAAGAGTTCACCAAAAATGATTTTTGTTCCCCCTTTTGTCCTTTTGCAGAACACTCAAGAAGATATTTTGAAGAACATTTATAACTGAACAGGCAGTGGCACTCTCCTCAGTTTTTTTGTCCATATATTAAAATTAGTGTAAGAGTGCTTACACTGCTTATATCTTCTAATGTGTTATGCGGAAGAAAGTCTTACAGGTGTGAAAATGGAGAACTAACAATACAATGAATGTGACGGTGACTGCAACATAAGTCCCCATCCACTTTTCATAAGAAAAAATATGTTTTTGAGATTTGCTTTTAAGAAAAAGGCATAAAGGTTTAGAATCACATGAGAGTAAGCTTAATAATTACATTTATTTTTTATAATTTTGTTGTTAACTGTTCCTTTAAGGCATAGGGTGATTGCTACCAGATGGAGCAAACAGTGTATTGTAGTCATTTTCAAAGCCCTGTTTGATTTGTCTCTTGATCTAAGTGATCCTTTATTTGATGCTTTTATTCAATCTAGAGTAAAGTGCCCCACTTCTGAAAGCATTAATCTGACTTTTGACATTTTCTTGTTTAATTGACAGAAAAGACCGCAAGATGGCACTGATTCAGCTGGGATCGGTGGAAGAAGCCATCCAGGCTCTCATCGACCTCCACAACCATGACCTGGGAGAAAACCACCACCTGCGAGTGTCCTTCTCCAAATCCACCATCTAGCACCCCTCCACTAAAAACACCCTCCCCCCATTTCCCCAGTCCAGCCCTTTTAATTCACCAGTCTGACTGTTCCCTACAGAGAAACTACAACAGGCTGAGGAACTCACACATTATAGACATCGAAGGGGTAGTTTTAGAGATTTTCCATAAAAGTAAAAAACGAAAAAAATGAAATGACAGACTTCTGCTTAACTTTGCATCTGAGAGTGTTTTACTCTCATGCAACCAGGGCTGGAGACACACGGGACATCCAAATGTGATGTTCCTGGGAGCTTCCGCAGCGAGGAAGTAGACTCCCTTTGCAGGTTATGTGTTCCGACAAGTGCTGAGGAAGGTCTTCGTATTGCATTGGAGACTGACAGCTCCTGTAGCCCAATGGCCCAAATGTGGGCAGGGCCTTTTCCTCCGTGCCTCCCCGACACCATTCGCTCTCATTGGCTGTTTCGACCAAGCACTCCACTCTGCATTTCCTGTGGAACGCGTCGGATGCAAACAGGTCACCTTTTGAATGTCGATGACGTCTTTACAAGGTGCTGCTGGAAACAAATCTGTAGCGACGGCTCCAACCCACGGGCTCGTCCTTTTCCTCTGAGTAGCATAAAAATAAGAGTGCTATGGATTCGAGATCGAATTCAACAACAGCAAACCCTTTTGTTGTTCCTCGGCACTATTGGTCGATTTGCATTGTAGACGGGCACCACGGGAAACGTTGTTTGCTTTAATGTTTACTGTGCAGAGTCGTACAGTATAGCCAGACGGTAAGCATCTGTGAATAGATAGTGAATGGCGTGATTTGTTCTTATTTTCCTCGTATAATGGAAATTTTATATTGGACTAGCCTTTCGTGGGCTCTCTGCATCTGCGGTGCCGCCTGAGCACGTCGGCAGCCGTCAGTCCCGCCCGTTGGGTTCCGGAGAGACCTTTCGCGCAACACGCAGGATCATTCCGGAAATTTACGGCCGGCGGTCAATCCTACTGGAACACTCCAATCAGCAACGCCCAGCCCGATGGGAGGCCCGGCCTCCTCCCAAGTGAAATTCTGAATGTGAATGGTTGTAGCCCTGGGAAATGATAAATGGTGAATGGTTGTGATCTGGGAAATGATATCCTACATTCTGTTCCCCCTTTTGCTGTTAGACGAGTCTTTTCTTTTCCTCTCGTTCTTTTTATCTTCTTTCCGCACGGGGGCAGATGATCATTCTGCGCTCGTTCTTCTCTTCTTCACTTTTTGGCTCTGCCCAATGGCGGGCTTTGTAGAACAGCAGTCACAGGCGCTCTCTTTTGCCTTGCAGTCCCACACTAAATGCCTCCGCTTTCGAGCAAACCTAATATTCCAAGTGTAAAACATTCGCTCTGTTCCAAAATCTAGTGAGGTGACTCTCTGTCTGCCGCCTACGTAGGCAGCTGCCTTCAAAGGCTGCATCTTAGCCAACATCAAACCTCAAAAATGAACTCGCCACAGTATGTAAAACAAAATATGCTCGGATTGCTCAGATAGTCAGTTATAATAAAAAATTCAAAATTATTGCAACCCTGAAACTCTATGAGATGGTGTGGTGGTTTAAAGGTGTTTCTAATGGAATTTGACCAAAGATTTTCTTATAGACCACTTTAGATCAACACTTGTCCAGAAGAACTTCCTTTTTCAGTTTTTTAATGTTTCGAATATGATTCAAACGAAATAAAATCTAAATTCAATAATCCGAATATTTGTAATCGAATTAAGATTTAATGCATAAAATAAAACAATAATGAAACCGTAAGGGCTTCTGAAACAGTGTTTACATCTTGAAAAAGATCTCTATACAGCTATTGGTTTACCTGAATGTATATATTTGCATAAAATTCCAAACAAAAATTTTCTGCAAAAGATCCTATTTTATTTTGATTACATGTGACCCCGCAAGGAAAAACACACTTAAAGTCATGTTTTGGTTGATTATAATCATTCAACACGATGCAAGGAACACTCTGTGAGAATACAATATTGATATCTTTAATATTGACTATTTCAAAGATTGAAATCATAGTAAAACTAATAGGTAAAAATAAACTCAGTCTCAGAATTGCTTAGATTGTTCTTTAGATTGTTCACAAATCTGAAGTCATTTAAAGGAAAAAGATCAAGCTGTACAAATCGTCGGATGCTGCAACGGAATCATATTAATACTATAACAAGTATTTTAGAATAAATTAAAAACTTGATTATTAGTCATAGCTATTTCAATTGGGTTCCCAATATTTGGTATTTAACAGTGACTGAAATTTATGGATAAAATGCGGATTCAATGTGAAGTTCAAGAAGTCTCGTAACTAGAAGAACAAACCTGTCACTTGTATCTTGTGTGCCTTGTCTTCAATCATAAATATGTTTACATCACTTAAATGTTATTAAATAAAAAATATATTTAGAACTTACTTTTATGTTAACTCAATCGCCAATTCAGAGTATTACGGTATTAAGATACTCTCCAGGACAAGATACTTTTTGAAAAACACCTTTGATGCCTTAAAATGCTGTTCAGGTAGGCAGCTCACTAGATTTTGGAACAAAACCACATGTTAGGGGCTGCACCAGGACTGCCTAAAATACAAGCGAGGTGTTATCTCATTTCACAGAGATCAGGCCTAAACATTCCAATGAGTGTCACCAATTGACCTAGCCTCCGTCAACATCCATCATTCAAACCGCAGTCCATAAAGAAACAATCAGCTTAATGTTCACGTGATTGCAAGGCAAGCGACAGCGTCCCTTTCTGTCAGACGGATTTCACCCGAAGCGTTTCGAAACCTCGCTTTCACTTCTCAAAAAAAAAATCTAATTTTGTTGAAGTTTACAGTCTTAACGCAAAACTATTCAGGTCTGTATATCTTAAGGATTGTCAAGATTTTTTGAAGAAAAAAAGAAGTTACTTATTTTTGGTAATTTGTTCTTTTTTATGGAAGAGGAAAAAATCAAATTTGAAACCTCGTCGGGTTTTTGTACCACTATAATCATTCACAAAATCATGGTGAAAAAATCATATTTACTGTGTATTTACCTAATTTCTTATTCCGTGCCTTATTATGTGTTTCATAATCCAATAGGTTTTAGAGAGTTTACCTGAAATATCTTACGTAAAATTTTGTGGGATTGGTGAAAGGGTTGATTTTATTCTAACTTGATTTTTATTTGTTTTGTTGTGTAGCTCTCATAGATGTGTATTTTGTGGGGATTCAGTACCATGTGGTCTTAATATGATGTGCGTAAGTTATGATGTATGGTGCTGTGAATGCTCTTTTCATTTTTTTTCTGCAAAAAAATGAAGGGTGAACTCAATTGTTCAGAGTATGCTGTGGGCCTCTATTCTCCTTATTGTTGTAAACGTGTGTGTGTGTGTGTGTGTGTGTGTGTGTGTGTGTGTGTGCGTGCGTGCGTGCGTGCGTGCGTGCGTGCGTGCGTGTGTGTGTGTGTGTGTGTACAGTTGTTTGCTTTGTTGCGTACCATTGTTACACGTGTGGACTGTTGTCTGAAAAAATCCATCGACTCTGAACAGTAGACATATATTTATGATGTGAACATGTCATAATGCTTTGTTGAGCGCAATTGTGAGGTTTTGTGTCGGCAGATTCAAGGATCTTTTTTTCGACATTTCAAAAGCTTTGAAACACATTTAAAAAGTAGATTTTTCCTTAAAATGTTGAAAACATCACGCTTTGAATGGAATGTCTGGTCCACAAACATGCAGAACTACTTGATTGTGGAGTTATTTATTAGTATTTATATAAAAACACTTTCAAGCATTTTTTACGTTTCATGAAATTAAGACTTTTTCAGAAAAGTAGACATACTATCGTTCTTTCATGAAATAAACTGTGTTACGGTGTTTTATCCATATCTTGATCAATCCAAACATCAAAAGTGCTTAAAGAGTCCCCGGAGAGCCAGAAGCCCACAGCATCCACTCTGAAAGTTCAGGTCTGCCTTGCATTTTGCTATTGAGCGACAATGATACGCCTGAGATCTCCAACTGTGTGTTTTGAAGTTATCTTTATTTGCTGTATCTTATAATTCATTATTTTAGGGGGTTCATTCTTGCTGTTATTTGTATTCTTATTTGGTTGTTTTTCTTCATTTGAAGTGTGAAAACTGGTTCAAGATTGTTGTCTGTCACTCTGCCTCTTCACAACAGCAGTTCTGGTCTGTAGTGTCCACCGATGTATGCGTGTGGGGTGATGAAAACCTCCCTTCACTAAAGGTCAGGTCCATCCGAAGTGTCGGTAGTTGAAATATACACAGCCGTGTAGCTGCTACCGGCTGTAACGCTTTTTTTTATTTATGAACAGGAGAAAAGCCAGTCTCCATAAACGCATCACAGAAGTCAGACGCCTCATAAAGTTCATTTTCTATCCATGTCTCGACTCAGGCAACCACGTTCCGCCGTGTCCTTTGGCACGCTTTTCGTCATGGTCATTTGGACAGTTCCGTGTAGTTTTTTCCAGGTTTTTTTACTACAAAAGTCACAAATAATGCAGGACCAAAGTTTATGTGCCTTTCATCTAGCTTATTGTTACTTATTTCCTGGCTGTGCATCAGAAGTCGTCAAACTTAGTTTCCGCTTTCGATCATCGTTACAAGAAGTGCGTGTCCGGCTGTATGTACGATTATGGTTTGTTTCGCACAAGACTAAGCCATATCCCTCGCAAACTAGACTCATGTACGATATTGGATGTTTTCGGCCCTTATCGATTCATTTGAACAGCCTTATGCTTTCAGTATTTCAGTATAACGGATTTGAAAAGTTCCTAGACAAAAGTCACAGTTTCATAAGACTTCTTTGTAAATACCACAAACAAAGCTTTACTCGAAAAGACCATAAAGGAACCTCTCAAAAGACCAAAGGACTCGAATTGGAGACGATGCAGCACTATTATTTTATATTTTATTATTATCGCTGGATTAAGACCCTAGAATCTAAACTTAAATTTTCAGCCATGATGCTTTCTATTTTCTTCTCATGGGCGAGGTTATGCTAATTGAGTTGTGTAATCTGCATAAATGGGAGGGGCTCAATTCAATTAGCTAAGTGAGGCGTCGCTCAAACGCAAGGGTTGACCTCAGGACGCCTGACACGCGACGAAATAGCTAATATATAGTTTTTATCGAATGTTTTACTACCAAAATCCAACGAATGCTGTAAATATGTGTTCCCTTTTATTTTATTTTGTTACCTGGCCAAAAAAAAGGTTTCGGGGAACAATATACCAACACACCGATATGACCTGGTTTTATATTTATGGAAATGAACAGAAAAAACACAACTTGTCTTCTGTATTTTGATATCATACGAGTACCAGCTTTCGTTTGTAAAGCAGTTCATGTGACGTGTGAGAACTGGGGTGAGACACGAGTGTATCCAGTTTATGGGTTTGATGTAATAAATGCAAATAGAAGATAAACTATTAAAGAAACATATTTTCTAATTTTTGCAGTGCATGATTGAGTGGAGATATGATTTGTGTTTTTTGTAGAAAGCATTTCTTTTTCTGTTTATGAATGGCTTGTTATTACTATTATTATTATTATGCATAATCATTATTAGAGTTATTATTAATACCCACCCAGAGTCTCTGCTGACGTTTTCCTAATCAACTTTAATTGTAGCATGCCTTGAATAAATGTCATGACACCTGTACTTTGCTTTGTCCTCTGCGTCTTCATGTCTTTCTTTCCAGATGTGTCGAAAATCCAACCTCCTTTCAGGTCCAATACTCGGCAAACACAGTTTCTGCCCCACAGTCCACTGTGAAGAGACTGGAAGGGTGATGTGTGTTCTGTAAGAGTGTTGGAATGGGGTCTGGTTGGGTTGTTGCCTCTTCCTCTAACCTCTGCTGCTTTAAACTAACTATCTCTTCATTTATTCTGCTGTCTGCCTCTATGTGTCTCAACCTGCTCAGCTTAACACTTGTCTTAACCCAATGCAGAGAAAAGCACATTATTACTTTAATATTCGTGTTTGCTTCCGTGCAGAAAAATCCTCTTGTGTTTAGAAAGTCATGTTGAGTTACAGAAGGACAGGTATTGATTTTTCGTAGATAAATAATATGAATTTGTTTGAACTTTTTTCTAAGCTTTATAAATATGAATATGTAAAATAATGCCAAAATGTGTAACAAAAAAATTTAGAGAGGTTTTATGGAAACCCATCCTGGAATAGATTTTATTTAACTTTATATAGCAATTAATTTGAAAACCTTGACAGGGTTTCTTATAATTAAAAAAATACGTAGGGCTGTTAAACAAATTATCACTATTAATCGTATCCAAATTAAAGGTTTGTGTTTACATACACATATATGTATGTATAGGGAAATATTTAGATTAATGTATTTATATTTACCATTCATTGAATTTATATAATTGTTTAATATTTTGTATATTTTATATTTTTCATAAATATATATTAGCACATATATGTGTTCATAAAACAAAATTAATATGCACAGAACACACACATATATATATATATATATATATATATATATATAATGTAAACACAAGCTTTTATTCTGGATGCGATTAATCGTTTGATAGCCCTAACAATAAAAGTTGTCTGTCAATTTCATGTCTGTACAATTATTACAATGGTAAAGTGGCAATTTTATTTGATACTCTAATGCTCAAAAGTATGCAGACGCTAATGCAGATGATATTTGATTTGATGGTTCATCATTTTTTTACATTTTGCTAAATATGACGGTTTTATGTGTCACAATTCATTAGTATCTGGTGTCAGGGTGATAACTTATAGAAAGGAGTCTTATTCATTTCTTCAAATATGAACATTGACAGGACTTTGATATTTTTATAAAGAAATATTTCTAATATATAAATACCTTCTATAATCTTAATAAAATAGTCAAATCACACCGTTACATTTTTTACATTTTTAAATAACAAATTTCTGAATTTTTAAGAAATAAAAATGACTTCAAATTCAAACGTTACAAAATGACATAGTCTGTTTTCTGAACGTTCATGCACATAACTTTATTTTAATGCTTTACAAAGGCATATATTTAAAATGGAAAAAAGCATGAATTGGACCTACAGTGTGTATCTGCAAAAGCTGCCAGATCTGTGGAACAGAACATAATCAATGTCACTATTCTAAACTTTAAAACTGACAACTACTTTATTTTCAAATTAAGTTTACTAGCAATAATCCTGGAAAACCTGCCAATCCTATTGGGAAGTCCCTGAGAAATGTGCTCACTCTTATAAAAACCACAGACTTGCAACACTGCTATTAAAACACATTTGCACCACATGGCCTTTAGACACACACAGACACACAATAGTCGAGAGATGCAGGAACCTGAATTCTCTGAATAATTACAATAAAATGTGAGATCATAATTCAATCCACATTTGAAGGGATATTGCATTGCATCTGTTTACTATATTTGATGTGTTGAGATAAATGTGACATGTGCAACAGATGCACACTGACTCTCTCCACAAGAGGGCCCCAGCTGACTACCAAAAAGGGCCTATGACCAATGCATTAAATTTATTTTTTATATTCTTATAATGAGAACATCTTTCTTATAATATATACACTTTTCCAGTAAATGTTAAGCTCTGAATAGATTATTTAATATAAATTTTGGAATTGGTTGCAAACAAGGGGTCTCTTCCTATAAATTAAGAACCTTTGGGCAATTCCGTAAAAATGTCCTTACAATTTCACACTTCACATGCTTCATTAATAGCCACACATCCCACATAAAAATAACATAAAATAACTATTTATGTTCCATAAAATGCTATTTTCCCATTTGCTTTTATGGCTTCTGGTTCGTGCATTTAAATTCACAAAAATCCTACAAAAAGTATTGTATTTCCCAAAAACGTGTCCTTTTTGTCACCTCCATATATCATGTTTATTACTTGTTTTTATATAGAAACTTGTGCATAAATTGATATTTATCTAAACAAAATATTACCAGAATGTTCAGTCTATTGCAAACAAATATTGTGTTTTATGTCACATCAACAATGCAAAATGTCACATCCATGATGTTGGAATTGCTCCCTTGCTTTTAAGGAGAAGAATCACAGTTAGTTTCTGCCACTTTGTAGAATCAAGTTGTTCATGTCAACAAAAGTCTTACTCACATTAAGAGAAGACAGACACAGTTTACGAATGTTTGGGGAACAGGCCGAGCTCCTGTGGGCAGGCCTTGAGCAGCGCTCATGAGCAGTCTCCTCTCGAGGGATTCACCTGGAATATACATGCTGATGCTCGCGCTCTGGCGAGTGGACGGGGAAGTGCATTGAGCGCAAAAATACTACATCACGGGTCTAACTCTTTAACACGGAAGTGTAGAAGTGACATGACACACACTCATACACACAGCAGTGAACATACACACCAACCGTAAACACACAACCGGAGCAGTTGCTTAAGGGCATCTAAGTCATGGTATTGCCGGCCCGAGACTTAAACCCACAACCCTAGGAGTTAAGAGTCAAACTCTAACCACTAGGCCGTGACTTCCCCAAATGGACCTTGTTGAACATGGCAACTCAACATGAAATATACAACCCCTGCTTACTCTGTTTACGACTAAATAAAAATCTCTTTGTCAAACCAAATAGCAAAACCACATACATTTAAATCGATGTCCATTTAAAGTCCACTATGGATTAAAGTGAGTTTTGTGTAAGTGTGCATGAGTGAAAGGTGGCTTTAATGCATTGAAAGAGCAATAACCCAAATAAAATAATAATGCAATAAAAACCAAAGAAAAGCAATGTAATTGCTTGCTGTCCTTCATCTGTCTCCCCTATATAATGGGCTCGAGTCACGTGACAGCAGGTCTGACGTTAAATCATGTTTCGGGTAAATAGATCATTTGGGTGGAGGTGTTGGGGGATGGGGGAGTGGTTTGTGGGGCTATACAAGTACTTAAGGGTGCTAATGCATAGAACTGCATCCTGTGTGGTTGACATGGAGGCTTTTAACATTAATCATATCTCAATGGGTATGACGCCATCGACTCAGAGTAACCGAGCATGAGTCACCCAACGCTGTTCATCTAATAAAAAAGTAGTACATGTTTTAACTATAGATTGAATTAAGTAAGTATCAGTGTTAACTCGGGTCAACACTTCATTTGTTAATTCATAAAAGAAGTGGAAAGTCCTTCAAAGATTCTCTCTGCGGCTGCAGATGGAGACTCAGTTGGCTGAAAACGGACACAAGTCACCCATCCCCAATTACACTGACACATTACAACAGCAGATGGCTTTGAGAGACTGCCGGGATCCATCACGTACACACATACCATCTTAAATTTCTCACTGCTAGATGACAAAGATACGTCTACGTAGACACGCGAGACGCACCCCGCCCAGATATCCTTACCCCTGCGTCTATACGAGGCCTAGTACAGGGTTCCAAGATCCCGGTGTGCAGCAACGATTCATTTTGGATCTTCGATGTGCTCGAGTATAAAACCACCCAATGCTTGTAGAGAACACTTAGACAAGGTAGGTATGTTGTACAAATTGTCTTTTATATGAAGTCGGCCCAAGTGGTTAGAGAGTTTGACTCCTAGGATTGTGGGTTCAAGTCTTGTGCCTGCAAAACCGTGACTTAGGTGCCCTTGAGCAAGGCACTGAACCCCCAACTGCTCCCCGGGCGCAGCGGCATAAATGGCTGCCCACTGCTCCGGCTGTGTGTTCACGGTTAGTGTGTGCGCACTTTGGATGGGTCAGATGCAGAGCATGAATTTGGAGTATGGGTCACTTCCCTATATGTGTAGTTTATTGCATGAACTATCTCATCTGCTCACTTAAAAAAAGTGCAGCCACAATGGCACACTTTGATACAATCACTCGCAAAAATGAAACGAGAACATGTTAACAGTTTGTTAAGATAAGACTGCGTCTACTTCATCATTATTTACTAAAAAAAAAAACTAAAATAGACCACATTGTGGACAAACCTGAAAAACAGACACAGTACCTAAAAAACAGCCCCTGGTCAATTGCCCGCTTTTCAATAGTGTAATACTTTCATTAATACTTAAAATTGCATGTGCGATACAACGCACTGCTTTTGTGTAACCCTTCTGAGAAATAGGGAGTTAATCCTCATGGCAGTGTGATGGCAGGGTGACATGTGAGCTGCTTGAAGGCCTGGATTCCTTTCATTTTTCAGGAACAGGCCGAAAGAAAATCACTAGGCCCATACGTCCCATGACCATCATAAGCTCCGAGGCATCATGTGAAAGTCATCCCCTCTGAACTCGTACCAACATCTGACCAGACCCAAAATCCCATTCATTCATCCATATTACATTACAGTAAGTGGAAACCACACATGCACCCAATGTATTTTAAAGTGTAGTTTAATTCCATTGGTTATTATATGGATAAAACCTCGTTCATATGCCATATTCACAGATTTTCTCACACGATGACTCAGAGGAGCTGTTTAAGAAGCCAAAGATAGAAAATGGTGTTCTTGTTATTCCACAGTAACTCTTTATTGTAGGTTTATAATGTGATTCCTTTAAATTTTAAACAAAAATGTTGATTATATTTGTATTTATTTGCCGAAAACAGACAATTGTCAGACCTTCGGGAAATTCATTAAGGAAAGGTTCGCAATTTTATCGTTTCTTTTGGTCATACTGTCGGCCTTTCACATGGATTACTGTGACTCCTAAGGTTTGATTTTGTTGAAATTCATCAGACACTTTAATGGGATGACCACGACACATCTACAAATGCTGATTACATCAAATTTAGATTGGTCTTTTAATGTTTTCCCGAATGTATATTATTAACTTTTTTTTTATTATTGAGGAAGGTGAAAGATTGAAATCATTGACATTGATGGTTAAAACCAGACCTTAGACTTTAGCCTGGATTAACGTCAGAGTCACAAAAGAAGTTATTTTTAAACCGGTGTTGAGTTAGGAAAAAATTATATTAACCCCACAATAGATTATGAAATGCTGATGAGTTATGAGTTGATATGCCGGGTGGAAAATAACCTGTATAGACAGTGTATAGTAAACTTCACTTTTTTTGTTTCCAGTACAAACATTTGTGTTTCGCTTAGTCTTGAGCAATTTTATGGACGACTTGTTTGAGAAACTTGACTCTTAAAGAGAGCGCGACTAAAGCTGGAGAGTGAATAGCTGTGTGGATACACACTGCAGCTGTAGTAAGTGACGGGAAGCTCTTGAATGTGGAGTGTTTTTGTTGGTGGTGATGTCACACCAGCGTGTCACTAATACATTACTGTTAATGAGTTGCTCTGTGTGTCTGAAGGGTGTGGGTGAGAAACGTATCAACTGAGTCTTCACATCACTGAGAGAATATAAAACTAATCTATCTCTAAGTGAAATGAATCAAACCCACTGATTCTAGAACAGTTCATGATTGGCAGCTTTATGCCAGTTAATGCACATTTTTTGTATTGAGAATGAGTGACTTCTTGATTATGTATAACCATGAAATTCCTGTAGCTCAGATGGGCGTAAAAAGACAGACGGTGAGATTCTGTGGTTTAGTTAGCAACATTCTTCAAAATATCTACTTTGGTGTTTTACATAAGAAAACAGTCTTACAGATTTGCAATGAAGGTGAGAAAACTTCTGGGTGAACTATTCCTTTTGGTTTAGTATTATTTATACAAATTACTTATACAATATACAGTCTGCTCACTTTTGCACAACTTCACATAACAAAGTGCATAAAGCAGATACCGAGTCCTAAAAGATAAATAGAAAAGCAGACAGAGATAAAACTTCTTGCATTATGAATAAGATGGTTCATGTCAATGCCAGAGAGCAGCTGGGCTTTTCTGGACCGTGGCCCTAAATCTTAAGAGCGTGCTGATTGGATGATGGGACAAATCCAACAAAGAGAAGCATTCATGGGGAGAGAAAGCTGTCGAGCAGGCAGCGGTCCAGCCTTTAAAGTCGTACTCAAGCACTTTAGTGTCACCAGCACTGCTCGGATACCCCACCGAACACTGCTGTATGTGACACTGGAACACTGATAAATATACATTATCTACAGAATAACCGACAGACAGAGATCAGGGGTTTATGGCAGTAGCCGTAAGTTATTTCATCAGTATGAGGACAAATGTCGCACTTTCTTTGTGCTTGGCAGGTCGTAGTCTATTATGCCATAACCAGTTTAGTGAGCAATTACGCCCACGGATGCATTAGTGAGCAATTATGTGGGAAAAAGGTTTTATCTGATAATATTTACTTCATGAGATGTACTTTGTAGCATTATCAGATAGAAGAGGTGAGCGGACACAGTTATATATAGGCTAAAGATGTCACTGCGTCCAGAATCACAAGGGTATCTTTGGCCGTCGCCTCATGGGGGGCTTGGGTATGGGGGGTTGTATTGTAATTGTTAATCTTAGGTCTGAGATTTCAAGCGTTTGTGTCTTAAATGCTTTAATACAATAAGAACCATTTCCTTGTGAAATGAAGGAAAATGAGCAACAGTGACGTCTTTACAGAAACTTCCTTGACTATTAAACTGGACTATTACGCCTAGAAAAGCTTTACATCTCCACCGGTTTTAGTACACAATATAAATACAGAAGAGTCAAGTTTCCAATGGGAGAAATATTAAAACTCGTTGGTCATTTTTGAAAGTAATGATCCGTAGATCCAATTGGATACAAATATCTATGCTCAGCTATGTTAAAAGTGATATCCAGAACAGGAGAACGGCTGGGTTGATTTCATAATGAGGGAGAGCGAGAATGAAGCTTTTTCCAAAAAAAGTCGGGTGTTACTTTAAAATCCGCAAAAGGAAGCTTGTTAGATAAAACAGAACCTTTCACCATCCAACAAATGATTAAAACGACAGTGTGATATTTGACTTTTTAAATAGTGTATGCACACAAGAGTCTTAAGATAAAATCAATGAGAACATAACAGAAGGAAATCTGGCAGCAGCGTATGATAGTTGTTTATGCCATCTGCTCAAACATTGTGTTAAACAGATGTAGTCTGGACACTGTTAAAGGTTTTGTGTCTTTTAAAATGTGTTGAATCTGCAGACTAAATAAAGGTACCGGAGAAGACAGTAAGTCTGAAGGATAATAACTGATACGATGGAGGAATTATCTCTACAGTAGATGATGAAAGCCTTGAAGAAATAGATGACCCAAATTGCTCATCAATTGTTGATTCACCCTCATGTCATTTCAAGCTTGTATGATTTGCTTTTTCATGCAGAATACAAAAGAAGATATTTTGAAGAATGTGGGTAGCTAAATAACAGTGAAACCAATTGACTTTTGTGGTATGAACACTAAGCCACGGAGACATGTCTCAAAATATCTTCTGTTATGTTCAACTCATGAAGAGTCAGTGTTTTGTGCAACTTTAAGGATGGGCACATGATATTCAGTTTCGCTGTCTAAAAAATGATAACACGCAACATAGATAAATTTGCTTATTAAATAATGTACATTTTCAACCAGGACACATATAGAAAATTGAGATTTCCCAAAGTGGCAGATTATTTCTTGCAGTGCGAGTTCTCTATTTAAACATGGTCCTCCCTTAAAAGCAGAAAGCTGAGATACCAACATGCATTCTTCCGCCTGGCTAATACAAGAAATAACACAATAAACCGCACAGCCCTGGTTTAAACTTATTGAACCCTTTTTTGCACTTTTGGATGAGTGGAGGATGGATCAAATCACTTTTATGGTCAAATAATGTGGTCATGTTCAAGTTATTTATGCAGGTTAGCTCTTAACAAGATCATTTTAAAGGTGAAGTTTACTCAAAAATAAATTCTGTCATCGTTTTCCACCCTCGTATGTCAATAGAGGAGAAAACTGTACACATAACTCGAAGCACATCACATTCAGAGCAATGACCTGCAGCACACTGACAGCTCGTCCCTTTATTTGTTTTGCCGTAATTCCATTATTTGCAGATAAACAGAGATCTAAACAACTTACGGGGAAAAATAACCTGTTATCTGCACTCTAAGAAAAAGGTTAAAAGGGAAACATAGTTCAAATTCCAGACATGAGCTCATCCACATTTCAAAACATATTTAGCAAACTAACTACACAATAGTTCATGAGCAATTGAGTTAATATAGTACTTTTCAATACTATACATGTGTACATATGTTATTGATTTCAAACTAAATCTATTTGTAGTATCAGTTATGTATCCTACTGTTGCAAATCACGCTGACCTATGCTTATTGGATGCATTTATTCTTTAGCATTTCTCTATTCACACAATAAACGATCTATGCAGAATATTAAAGGCACTGTCCTTCGTGACCTTGCACTGTATAGTGGCATTTCTCCAAATATTTTTGGGGGGGCTTTAGGGAAGAGTCAAGAGTCAACAGGTTTTAAACAACAAAGACGAATTAATATGACGCTGCCTGTAAAAATTCAGCTAAAGTTATTTTTTTGTGATTTATATTTTTAAACAAAAAACCATTCTTCACAGTGTAAAGAACATTCAATGAGAATAGAACAATTATATATTGTAAGACCCGGTAAAATATTGAAATCATTGTAAAATTAAAAGGGAAAAACTAACTTTTAAGCTTGTTTTTTCAGAATTTGATATTCCAACCTTAGCCAGGTTTTCCAAGGCAGGGTAACAAATGATTACAGAAGTAATATTTTTGGTTAAAAATAGAAAATTTTACCGGCATTCTAATGGGTTTCCATTTAAATGCAATTAAGCTTTTACTATTTTTGTAGTATGTTTGGGGCATTAATTTAATATGATTTAAGGGTGTTCCTATTTCCCGGAGAACATCCATCACATGCCAGTAGACACTTTTATGATTCCACTTATTTTACTATTAGAATTTCCATTTAACCAACACAATTCCTATAAAAACCAATGTACATTTTCTGATGTTTTGAGCAGAGTTCTCCAAACGTCTAAACATTAGTTTTAGCAACGCTGTACAAGTCTTAAAGTTCCACGTGACATGAAGTATCGTTAAACACTTCTTGTATTAGTGATCTTGTGTGTTGTGATGTTTTGTAGTGCAGTGATGGTGTCATATGTTACATTCATACAGGAAGTATAAGAAATAGAGTTTCTGGGGGGATACTCTTTCGAAAAGAGCTATTGTACTGTAAATGCCTTTAGCTAAACCGCTTCGACCACGTGCTTTGAAACGGGAATCATTAAAAAATGAATTAAAAACAGAAGAAACCTTTTAAATTGCTTGATAAAGCTTTAATTTATCTGTAGTAACACAGTTTCCAGCTGTGGTTTATGCGTTCTGCATCCAGAGTACATTACACAACATCTACAAAATAAACAAAATATAAAAAATGAAGTTCGTCCAGCCTCACAACTGCTGAAATTTGAGCAAAAATCGTGGCGGAAAATGACCACTTGATAAATTAAAACTAAATGAAGCAGTGTACGTAATGGTTTTCAACCAAACTTCATAAATAAACTGTACATTCTTAAAAAAAAATCTTACAGCACATACATTGAAAGAAGCAGTGGATCACAACCAGACTTTTTTGTCTCTGACTGGTGACCGTAGAGTAGACCGAGCCATTCTTATGGTAGTTTTTTCTCAGTTGTAATGTTTGAATGACACGTATATACATATGAAACATAGCACAAAATATGACACCTTAAATGTATATTGGCCATGTGTCAATTCTAGTGAATCAGATTTAAACAATCGGAGCGAATGTTTTAATATAGCGATCAAAAATGTGCTCGTGTCCACAATGACCACACATTTTCACACAACGCCATTAGGGTCACCAGCCATCTATGAAACATGTTCTCGACAGACAAAGATACACATATAAAAAAAAAAAGTCCAACTCCCCACATATTTTGATAAAACAATCCATCTTGAATTGTGATATCAGTAAAGGTCATAAGCAGCAGCAAGAATCGCTTACGGCCACACAGAGAGGAAAAGTCTAAACAGGAAATTTACAGTGCATTGTAGACTTTCCAAAAATGAGGTCAATTTACAAGTTACTTATTGATACAATGTTTCATAAACACATAATAAGAATCTGACAGATATGTTTTGAAAACCAACAGAGGAACTGTTGAAAAACCTGGCTTTTCCGCTGTTATATGTGTTGTTTTGAATATCAAGTATTACTGATAAACAATGTATGTGTTCACGCAATAGTATATTCTATTTAACCCACGTTGTTGAGCCCAAAAAAAGTCATTTATGCAACCCGGCCAGAATAAATTTCAACATAAGAGGTAATTTGTCAATTATTCGTGTACTGTCTATTTTTAACGCATTTAATTACGTAAGAAGGGTTTTACGGATTATTCGATTTAAAAATGGAGCCGTACTAAATGTTATCATATAAAATTGCTCTGTTCAGAGTTTGCATCTGGCGCCCCATGTTTGTGCTAGGTACAGTCTTTCAGAAAACTGAAAAAACTTCTGAAATGTTTATTATAGCGAATCTGGACTAAAAAATTGGCCTGGAAGCTAACAGTTTTGATTCACAGCCTGAATATAGCAGTGTAACTTCAGTATGTTATTATTGCTTGCTGATTTATTCCGACTCTTAATACTTAAACTGCCATGTTAAGTATAAGAGTATACATTTCTTGGCTTCATGCACAAAACAAGTGTATTTTAATGATTTGCCCAAAGTTTTCATCAGAGCGAGTTCATTCGAATTAGAAAAAAACAGCAATACTTCTTATAAAACAATATAGAGTTTGGCATTGGGCTTAAATGGTGTTTGTTACTTTAAATGGGATCTAAATCTTTGAGGACATCAAGGCACATGCACGTAGCTCAAGCCAACATGTTTTCCTTGATTCACACTTTGTGGGTTTGTGAATCACAGTAAGGGATAGACGAGTAAATTATCTTAAAAACAATACTGCCAGTGTTGGCATTAGTTCTCAACGATAAAATCTGACAAGTGATAGTTGAAGGAATGAGGAAAGGGCAGTTTTTCAACAACAGTGCATGGTGCTGGGAACAAAACTAAACGCTTAAAAAAGACACGAATGTAAGAGGTAAAGGGGAAAATAAAGATATTTTGGATTTTTTGGGGATACTAAATGATTTAAAATGTGAGGGAACGACAAACAACGCTCTTACCCACAGTGATTGTATTGAAATGAATCAGATTGTAAACCTTTCGGCACAAATCTGCCATTTATTTAATCATTTCAGTCATCATCTCAGTCATAACATACCGAATTAACTCCAAAACGTTCTTATAAAAAATAAGTTCAAGTGTTTGCGTTGCGGGTTAAATTGGCTAAATGAAATGTCATAAGATGAAATGTTTGGACGATTCAGCAACCACGTGCTAAAAAGGTTAAACATTTGCAGGAAAATACTGAGAGAGGGAACGCAGTGCGAAAGGAAAATGCCCTATGTGTAACGCATGCCCTGGTCTTGGAGTAAGAGTGACGAGTGCATTTATAAAATAGAACGAAAGAATGGGGGAATATAGTTGGCATGGAATATGCCATAATCACAATAACATTTGCTTTTTAAATGGCACCCCGTAATTGTATGAGAATAAATTTGCAAGTATCATATTGAGGAGAATTTAGAATGATAGTTCATATGAAAATGAACTTTGTCACCCTTTACTCAGAACACAGAAGATATTTCAAAGAATGCCGATCCATTATCGGCGGTGCACATTGACTTACATTGGTTCTGTCTATAAAGGTACCGTCTGTGGTTTGGTAACCAACATTCTTCATATTCTTTTGTGTTCTACAGATGTGAGCATACAGGTTTAAAAGGCGACATCATTCTCATTTTTAGATAAACTATCCCCCAGCTCAGACTAGTCATAATCCTTAAGTTTAAATACTGTTCTACTGTTTCAAGCATTTACAAGCCCTATAATGTTTGAGGATGGATCATTGGTACCCTCTTATGGATAACCTCGGCCTCTAAAGAAAGTATTGCTTTAAGTAAACATAAAACAGACCTGAATGGATCTCTCACAAGCATTCAGTCCAAATGTTTAAGAAATATGGCAAGACTGCTTTACGACGAGAGCAACACTGTGATAAGCAAGTGAGCCGTTTAGTTTTAAACCGCTTCTGTCGTTCAGCTTTCTTTCACGTCACGTGTGAACACTTGCTAGCTATTATCATCTTAAAAAGCCCTACTACTGCTCCAGAGACAAATAAAAATGATAAAATGGACATGTTTCATCAGGGCATGTGGCCAGGAAATTAAAACGTAAAAACAATTATTGGATGCATTTCTGTTACATTTGCGATACCCGCTGAAGTGCGACTATATTACAGAGCATCATTTCCAATGTTAGTTTTTCACATCCGCACACATTCACAACTTTTGGCTCATCTAGAACGAGGTCTCGAATCGTCTGAGACCTCACAAGAAACAACATAAGCACCGTGAACATAAATAATCTATTTAAGCTAAAGTCACAGGTTAAAAACTATCAGAAGTTGGAATAAAACTTAAGAGTTTTCAGTTTGTTTGTTTGTCCATCTGCGTCCAGGTCTTCGCAGTTCTATTTTTTTTTCGTTTGTTTCAACCACCAGTGCATTAGTCCCTGGCACTTGGTCCTGGTTAAACATCCAAGATTTCCTCAGCCGTACCTCCGCAACGCAAACGGTAGCGGCCTGCCCTCCAGCTGATCGTTGGGTCCCAAAGAGCAGACAGGAAGATCTGGATTGTCATGGACTCCCTGATGAACCAGGCCACTGCGTAGTCCAGCTTGGAAAAAGACGGAGGACCCCCCTTTGAGAAAGAGGAAAGGGGAGCATTATAAAACAATATTGGACAAGATGAAATTATAAAAAGTTATTAAAATAAGTATAATATTATTATGTAGTATTAACAGTATTGTGCAAAAGTCTAAGGCACGTCAGTACTTTCTTGGGTTCAATGGTTTGAGTCAACGTTTACATAATTTGAAGTAGTGTGTAATTAGAAAATATGAGTCAACAACTCTAAATATTTATAGTGCCATTATTTGTAATAATAATATGGTAAGAATTTTATAATGAAGTACTGTGAAGAGGATCTGAAGGTAGTTTCTTGAAGACAATTAGATAGTTATTAGTCTGTAATAGTTTTTTCTCTCTTTTTATCATGTAATAATGAATGAACTAGATGATGACACCAGATCTCTATGTGGAGCACTTGCTATTGTCACATATCTTGTTTTCTAATAACTCACTACTGTGAATCATAATAATAACTGACATAAAACCATTAATTTGTGTGAAAATACTGAACGGCAAAAGACTTATGCACAGTTCTGTTTATTCGGAAATTATACACGTATCTAATGTTAAATCCCCCTTAAAATGATTTTATGTTGTGTTGTCTATTTGGCGTATATTTGTACACTTTGTTAACTAAATGAACTAAAGGTTTAAAATTGACCAGGCATGATCTGTTATAAAGTTAAAAGGAAAAGAATGAATCAGGGTCTTACCTGTACTCCTCTGAGTTGTATATAATCTGAAATGAACCAGGCCAGACAATGGCATAAGAAAAACACCATGATGTCCCAGCGGAACACATGATGGGCAGCCCAGCCAATGATGAGACTGGCTACGAAGCATTCAGAGATTGGTTCAATTATGGTGGCTGGCAGCATGTTGATTCGTAGCTTGGCCCATCTATAAGAGGAATTAACATTATACAATGTTTACAAAGCAGAAGTGTTTGCATTTCTGAGCTACAAAAAACAGGAAATTCTTTAAACAATATGCCAACATGTTAAAAAAGCAACAAAGCAAAAATAAATGATGCATCCGTTTCCAACATCATTTTATTAAATGACATAAAAAACGGATTTGAAATCCGCTGTACCTGATCATGCGCGACTGGAATTGTGCAATGGAGTACGAGCCTGAATTCTGCATGGCTACCTGTGTTGCCATGGAAAATTTCCATCCTCTGCAAGAGAGAAAACACATCAGTACATGTGGAAACAACACCAAGATGCTTTTAGCCAAGACTGTTGCCAAAACACTGTCGATGAAGCATTCTGTGTGCTTCGTTTTTCTTTTTCCGAACCGGATGTAAAACTGAACACGTTTACTTCCACTGAATGACATTTATAAACCATACTTTCTTCTTTTGAACGCAAAAGAAGAAATGAAGAAAGTTGGTAACCAAAGAAGACTGGCCCCCACTGACTTAAAATAGACGAGACATTTTTTTAAATATTTCTGTGTTGCACAGAAGAAAAGAGTTTTGAATAAAGTTGAATAACAACTAAAGACAATGAGTTATCATTAGCACTGATATTGTTACACATGACAGACCTGTCTGCGATGGCCTTGGCCATGAAATAATCTTCAGCGATGTACTGAGCGAAGGCGATGAGACCGCCCGCCTGGTCCAGGACTTCCTTCCTCATGAGACACGACATTCCCGTGACGCACTTGATTCCCGTCACATTGGCTGAGATGTAGGAGCGAGGATGTGATGTTCCAAAGTACACCTGCAAGATTTCACATTGGACGTGTTTATATTTCCAATCATGAGTGTGCGATGATCTTTGCACAAAGAATTGCTTTCCAAGCGCTGCATATGTAAACATTTCATATTCGAATGAATTTGGTTATCGAGTTCAATAACGATATGTATTAAAGCTGCAGTGCGTAACATTTTGGTTAAAAAAAAAACGGTTAAGAAACAAGTAGATAAACATTCGGTGTCTTTACAGTTCAAAACAGTAAGCTTATAAGAAAGCAAGGAAACATGTGGATAGAACACAGCTACTACGGTCTGGACTGGAACAGTTTTAAATTTTAAATAATGAGCTATATTATCTTTCAAATGATTAGTTTAGCTTCGACAAAATTTCAAAGAGAAGGCATTGCAGATATATTTCTCAAATTTTTCCATATACCAATATTTGTGTAAATGTCACCAATACTGATGACTTCTTGATTAAAATAAAGTGATCTTTACATTTAACATGGCTGTTTTTGTACATTTTTAAAAGCATTTTATCAATGTGGAGTTTGATTTGAATTGTGACTTTTCTTTGGTCCAATTGACGATTTTAATGCATGATTGACTTGTGGTTGGCATATAGGTACGTCTCGAAACGCAAGAAATAGCGTAAGCTGCTTTCCAATCGTTTCGCCTCCAACGCTGATCAAAAAGTATCAATTGGAATTGGAAACACTGCAAATGTTTTAAATAGGGCTACAAACGTTACACACTACCGCTTAAAGAGACGTAAAAATACCCAAAACGTTTTTTTACAATCCCCAATCCAATTCCCTTGATTTATTCACAAACTGAATTTAATTTATAAAATCTTATAAGCATTACACTCATTTATTTGCCAGGCCTATTTATTTGTCAAATGGAATTTAGGTTTTAATGAGCCAAATCATTAAGGGCCATTTGAGTTTAGCTATCCGCAACTCCTCATAAATAAAGAATAACTAGCAGCTGTTAATGAATTGCATCGATCTGGCAAAAGAGCTTTAAAGTCCCAAAGCATGAGAGCTCTTCACCATACGGTGTCCCATTTCTGTTTGGAAGTTTCTACTAACAGCACAGCCTGAAAACTGCCTCAGCATTTTACTACATCGTGAGAGGACACAAAACAGACCTTCCACAATTACACACAGACAGTTGCATTAAACATCACTGTCTCGAGTTTCTATAAACTGATGGCTGCACACAAAAAACAGGCTTTTAACAACATAATGTTAAAAGAGTTCGAAGGTCGATCGTGAGGGATTCTGACCTGCTCCAATGTGGCGGCGAATCCTTGTCTGTCTGCCACGTACGGAAGTCCGTGAACCAGTCCAACCTTCTCAGTCATGTGACTGGCCATATCAGTCAGTGTGTCTGGCTTTACTGTTGAATATAAGGTCACCATTAGGACGGTCTTACAGATGTTCAAGGGTCAATCACACGAACACATGCCCAGGGCCAAGTTAACCCAAAATAAAAGGGCGGAAAATCTGTTTCTTATATTTTTTGGGATGATAAAACTCGTTGCTTAAACCAGATCTGCACTGATTCAAAGATTGTCAGATAAAAAAAACAAAAAACAAAAACCGATGGTCCTTTTTAAGTCCCTTTTAGTTTAGAACTCAGATAAAGTAACTCTCCAACAGAACTGAGAATTACAATTGAAACTTATTCACTGTTCTTAAGAAAAAATATTTTTCAAGAAATTGATTGAAATTCATTAATGAGTTAACTAAATTAGATATTTTTATCAATTTTATTTGGGCACAAAACAATGCATCTGAATTGGTACTGCCATGAATCAGTAACCAACATTGTTCAAAGTATCTATTTTGGTGTTCTCCAAAAGAATATATTCATTGATTTTAAACGACATGATGGTGAAAACTAATACATGAATTGTCAATTTTTGGATGAACTGCACAAGATAAAAAGTGCAACTTTATTTAAAGGAGTTTTTTCAATAATTTTTATTAAGTTAATAGCAGTAAATAATTATAAAATAAAATTGTGAGACATATGCCATTAATTATTTTCAAGTAAACAAGTATATTTTATACATTCTGTTTAATTTAATACTACAAAGATGGATTTAGACAATTTACCCCGAATGCCACTGTCACAGATCCAGACGAGTTCATACTTTGCTCCTTCATAAGCCGGCATGAGGTTATTTATTTTGGGGTTGATTCCCACTTTCTTTCCACCTGAAACAACACAAAGAGTCAACGATTTTCCCTATTTCAACGCATTAATAACCCTTTACAGGATTCTATACAGCACACAATTTTGCATTTATGATTATGACAGCATAACATTGATTTGAACAAAATACAGTAAAAATACAAAATACAGTAAAAAATACACAACACAAAAAAGTAATATTGAAACACCCATAGAGAACTATTCCAACAAATCAACAATTTTAAAGTGTATTTTTGTTGCACATGTAAAGAAATGACGACAATTAAGGTTTATTTGATATCCTTCTGAATGTAAATGACTAAAAACTAAACAGGTCTGACATGGAAAAACTGACCGGTATTTGAATGTTAAATTAAAATTCAGAAAGGATTTAAGGAAGCAAAAAACTAAGCAAGCGAGTTCTTAGACTTGTAAAGCAGGAAATAAAATAAAAACATGAAACATTCTATAAACAATGCCGCAGGTCACATGTTGGCACCTCAACCAATAGCATAGAACAAAATGTTATTTTGGTACGAATTAGGTTTCATGATATGCACTACAACTTTACGTCACACGCCACATCTTCTGCTGTTTGACAGGTAGCCGAAAACTTTGACGTGTTTAACCCAACACAACCGTCACTGACACTGTGTTTTCTAACAAGACTTCTGAGGATGACATCCGCACACCGCCCCATCTCCCCTGACTGCTGGAGCAGTAACAGAGCGGTTAAAGGCAGCGGTGCGGATAACCGGACCCCTGAGAGACACTGGCAAGAAGCACCAGCTGCACCTAATGAGCAAGAATCAATATCAACTCTGTGATGTACATTTATATATACACAGAAGAGTTGTGGTAGGCACTCCGGGGTCATCCAATCCTCTGAAGCATCTCCTCGGAGGTTGAGCCTTTTCCCTGCACACTGACTAACGCAAAGTAGGAGACGGCTGAATCCGTGTGGAATGGAGTGAGGGTGTAACAAAGCGAGGATTTGCTTTACAACTCACCTATAAAAAGCCTGGCATCCACGTTCGGATATTTGCCGAGTAACTTCTTGCAAACGTCAATGGCTGGATCATCGTGGTCTTGAACGCAGAGCAGAATTTCATACTGTGGAAAACAAGACACACAATTGGAAAAACGGGCCGATAGATGGATTAAAACAATGAAATGAAAAACTGGCATGAAAATAAAACCATAGTCCTCGCTTTACCATGACATACCAGCGACAGGATGTTATGCCAAAATAAAGCACGACAGCTGACAAAGTGTCAGCTTTACATTATACATCCACTATAAACAGCTAGACGTTTATAGCAATATAGATTTATCAACTTCAACCTAATATCACAGGCATTTTGACAGAATATTTATCTTTTCATCTTCCAAAATGACGCTTTGTGGAAGTCCGTCAGTCATGTTACACGGATGCCGAAATAGACTGGTTTTGTGACATACCTTCTCGTAACCATACAGAGAACCGCACACGTTTATCAAGCTGCACAAATATGCGTTTTGTTGGTCAAAATATGTCAGGCGTATTATTGACTGCTGATAGAACTGACAAAAGGCACGTAGAAGACAACACTGTCATGTTATTAATTTTGCATGCTATAAATAAAGGCATTTATCATGTTCCTACGACCAACCCATTGCAATGGCTACAATGATCCCAAATAAATTGGTATGCTCAATTCACACACTGGGCTGCAAAATAGTAAGAACATTAAAAGCCATTTTGAAAAAGAAATCCTCCCAAAAATGGAGTCAACCGATCTCTTTGTAGACAAAGAGAGACTGAGATCTTCCAAGCGGTAGACACAAAACGCACTACACAAGAAAAGAGGGTAAGAAAAGCCACATGTTTACACAGAAGACGGTCATGTGTATATTTATATTTATGCATATCTATATGCAAGCAAAAGCAAATTGCACGTTAGTAATCGTGTAGGGCAAAAAAGTAGGGCATTGACAAAATACCTTCACGTACATGACATGACCCAATGGAATGTTAGAATTTCACAGGGACCAGATGTTCAACCTGAGACATGCTCACGTTTTGTCCCCGACTTTACCATGGTTATCAAATACCATATATCACATTTCACAACCAAAACCTGACCGATGTTGTTTTTAAAGAGCACAGTTTCAGTAAACTGGCCACCGATGTGGTCAGTTTGAGATAAGCTTTAGATTTAAAGCGAGGAAAACACAGGCCAGGGACGACACGCTCAAGATAAGAATGAAGAGGAGTGCATAGACAGGCCGCCACGCTAAGCAAATTCACTGTCGTGGACAAAAGGGGTATCAAAATTAATCGTTTCCACGATGCAGAGACCGATTAGGTACGATTCGATAATAACGTATCAGCTATTCTGAATTCTTTGTCGCGGACATGCTTTGTCACTGTAGAAAGCATTGGTAGAGGAGGCGATACTCTAGTGAGTTATTACAACTGCTCAAACTTCTTTGAAGTTCGATACCTGGGAATATTTCGGCCTATTTTATGAACAGCCTTGTAAATAAGTCACACTTGAAACAGAAAGCATGGCTTACATTATATGATTGTTTATTCTTTCGTGAACGCATCTAAAACACACACATCACCATTACAAGCAGACGCTTGTCCCCGCGCCAAAAACTATTCCAAATAATACTTGTGTCAGTCACAATGCAATGCTCTTTATAACGATCGGCTGTGTCATTTTACAGTACGTGTGGTTGATTTATAATCATACAGATCCATTTTCTCCTATTTGTGATCTACATGCACATCAATAAAGTCAAATACAATTAATGGGAATAAATTGAATATAACAATGGTATGTTTTTAGGTCAGAGAGAACGCTTCGTTCATCTGGATATTTAAGCCGTCACATCGCAATGATGGATACGTGCTCGGGTCAGGTGTCGTTGAAGAGCTAAACTACCAGTCAGAAGTTTTGAAAGAAATGAACCGAGTTCACACCACCTGCGTCAAAGCGACCCTACGTCATTCATTTCAACAGAGCTCAAGAGAATTAAACGGAATTGTGCAAAGCGATGTGGCGGCTGAGAATTGCTGAAATTTATGCAAATGACATGCAACATTCGAGACAGACTGAACGACGGTCAGTCCTTATTTAGATTTTTTATGGAAACGAGTAATACATATGTAACTGGAAAGGACTGAAATGAAAAATCAACGGCAAATCCAACTTCAGTTAATTTAAGTGGATAAAGATAGTCAATGTAACACACTCTTGGCATTTTATTATTTTGTTTCTTTAGGTCACACACTGGGAAGCCATTCTGGGCTCTTTTTTCAAGTTGGTCCAAGGCTTCAATTTCAAAAACTTAAAGAATTCTACTTAAAGAATATTCACACCTGTAATTTTAAACAGTTAAGCATACATTTTAAATTGTTTCACTGAAAAATGTAACATAATCCCCCCACCCCTGGCAATGTTTATAGACTCTAGATAAGTGTCAGGCTTAGATAAGCATTTCTTAGGAAACTATAACTTGTATTCCTATATGTTTAACGCAATCGCGGGTCATTAAAGAGAACAAATATATTTCCAGTGAATTCTGCCTTCTGTAAGGCTTTAGAAGAGCATGTTTGATCCTGAAGTGCAGTGTGATATATAATGTGTGCTGTGCTGGTTCGCCCAGTTTGATGTTTGTTTGCCTTCTGTGTTCACAGTAGGACACACCTAACCTACAGTATATTGTTGCGTCCATCCAACTTATCCGGCGACACAGTCTATTGCAAACTCCTTGGAAAAGACACAGAAAACCTTAAAAATGAATAATGCCTGACATCGGGTGTTTAAAGACAGCAAACCCGCAGGAAAGTGTGAAGGGGGATCTCGCCATACTCCCTCGGCAGGTTACTGCGAACCAATCATTCACTTAAATCCTACTTAGACTGTTTGTTTGTTTTTAGATTGGAACCCCAAAAACATAAACAAGGACACAAGCACAACTGAACGAAATCTGCTGGACGTGTGTGAGGAGGAACCTGCGAGAATTGACAATTGCAGGTGAATCTTTTTTGAGAGTTTTGGCAGAAAGAACTAATTTTGCTAAGCAGGTGAAAGTTCGTATGTCACTGCAAGCAACCTAATCCGGTTTGGTTAAAACATCCGGTTTGGGAACAACAAAACTGTGCTTATTCTTATTTTTTGCTCAGCTGGATGCTTGTTTTATCAAACAGGAACAACGGATTATGAACCTGATACACATTGAGAGCATGCCTTAATTTTCGCTTGTTTTCTGGTTCGTTCTTGGTATTCGAGAAATGCACAACATCGGGTCACAGACCCACATGCAAATCTACCGAGCCGTCACCCATATTTAGGTGAAAAAGAGAAGTCTGATCTCAGCACAGCTTTTAGACTAGATCCAGTCTGGATATAAACCGTTGGAGCCGCTCTTATAAATGACTGAAGTAAAACCGCCCACTCTTTCAGCGCGGCGCTATTACAGCACTCGGGTTACTGTTGCATACGCGCATCTCTGGGCAAGCAGAAAAGGCCCTTTGTCTCTCTGCTCCCAGGTCCGGTGCCATCGTCATGGCAACTTGGTGGCTATGAAGTATTATGAAGTGGCAGGAGGAAGGGGGGGGCGGCATCTCCAGTAATAGAGCAGATCTGTTTTTAACTTTCGACAAGCCAACGCTCAATACCACACACAGCCATTCTTGAAAGCTTTCGATTTATAGTGTGGCTTGTCGCGCTTTTTTTGCTGGTGTGTTTACTGGAGTTCAGGTCATGTCGTGTCTAAGGCCCGGAAGCACTGACACCTTTTCAGTACGAGGAAATAGCATGATCAATAGAGGGTTGAGTGACGTCCGCGAGGTGGTTTTTTATTGCTTTTTATTTTTGGCACAAGCTAATAGCATCCCTATGTAAATGTAAATACAGTTTGTCCAGTGGGGCTCCTGACAGGGCTGTCCCAAATATCAAAGTCCCCCTGGGGTTAATAGTTTAACATCTTAAAAGAAATCATTGAACATCATGATTACATATTAAAGTAGCCCGTGATCCACTCGATCACATGATTCTTATATCAGCTTCTGTTAAGCAATTACAGATGGATGCAACAAAAACTGAAAGTGACAATGAGTCACTTTTGTCCTATTTATAAGCCAAACAATTGTTCAAAGATGTTATAAACATGACATGCTTCGCTACTAACAACAGGAGCTTTGTGTCAGGGGAAACAAAAGATGGAAGTTAGTTAACAATCATTGAACAGAAGAGATGTAGATGTATTTGCATGTGTAGATCTGATAAAACCTGAGAACAGGCAACATTCCATCGACATATGCACAGTTTTAATAAATAGCGATGACATACTACTATAGTCTTGTGCAGTCCTGATGAGATTTTAACTTTATAAGCAGATGGCCTGATAAACCTGGAGCCTTCGTGAAAGATAATTCTGTCTGAACATTCTTTCGCCCTTAAAGCATGATAGATCATGACATTAATCCTGTAACTAGTGTGCCTGAACGTTTTTTTTAAATGACACATAAAATATAGCAGTTGGTGGGTTGTTTGAAGCCTGCAGACTGGTTTCGGCCCCACCTTGCCCCGATTGTGCTCGCTTTTCAGTGGGCGTGTTTTTTAAAATAGTAATTTTTGGTGAAAAAAACGACATAGCAGCCTCAAGATATGTTTTTACAAGTTGAAATATTTTTACCTTGACTTTAAATTGGACTTTTTTCAAAACTGTGAAAAGTTAAACCTCCCACACACTCAAATAAATTAACTTAATCCGAGTTTGTTAAATTTACTCAAAAATGTTTTGTTAACATAATTGCTTCTGTTACTCCTACTAAAGCGTTTTGTGTCAATCTACGATTGGTGTTAAACCATTTGTCTAAAGTAAATCCAACAAATTGGTTGCAAAATACTTTCCAACAGTTTTGTCCCATTAATAAAAAAGTCAATCCTCAACTTAACAGTATCCTGATGAGCGGAAAACGGACCGGAATGTCCCATCTGCACAATCTCATGTCTGAATGCACTACTGCAGAAATAATGCAGTCTGTCAGCTCACTTCACACGAACAAACACAAAACCCCTCACATGAAAGACCGGAAAACACTGATGGTTTATCTACCTCTGTTGGCATTACAGTTACCTTTAACCTAACCTAATTCACACCACATACATCATCTAGAAAGCATTCAAATTCTTAAAAACACATTTCAGGGATACCTAGATTGATTTTGGTTACCATGCGGAATAGAGTTTTTGATCAATATTTGCATGAAACGTGCAATAATGAAATAAGCAGGAAAACATTATCTGAAATATTCAACATATTTTCGTCAGTAAACCACAAGATATTTATTGGCCATTCGCCCGTAAATCTTGCCCACGCAACGATCAGATATCGCGGAAGAGCACGAGCATCCGTGTGTACACTTCTTGAGAAGAGTGTTAAGTTTTGAGAGTATTTTATAGCATTCAATGTAAACTGTAAACTGCACTGTAACCTAAAATTATTACGTAAACTGTAAGGTTTTTGAACTAACAATGAATGATATCTCACAATATGAGATATTATTGTAATTATGAACCATACTGTCACAATATTTATTTCAAAACAGCTACAAGTTAATTTTGAGTTTTCTTCTTTATGGCCAACAAAACATTTCAAATTCAGAGTGTACACATATAAGAGAGAATTTGTGACTATTGGGGCCTTTAAATCAAACTTTAAACGGTTGATAAATATTATAATACACAGAATTAACATCGTAATCAATCAAAACAATAAACCATTATTCAACACAATCTCCAAAGAAACTGAATTGTCGGAAGTGTATGACCAGTGCAGAATTGCAAATTACACCTTGGATGCATTTTAAAAACAAAACAAATCCTTTTCATTTAGAAGTTTTGACAAGTGGATCACTGAGACTATCTAGCTCTGGTTTCACAGATCTGGTCTACCTGAAAAACTGGCTCATTAGAAAAGCATCAATGATGTGTCCAAAGCTTTGCGCTCGGGGTACAAAATAGAAACACTGTAATTAGATGGTGCCATTGCTCAGCAACAAAGATAAGTATGTATTATCTAGAGACACATCCTTTGTGTTTCTCTTTTTTCACATCCGTCGTAACCTTTTCCTTACCGCTGAACACAGCTGACACAAATAAAACAAAGATATAAAAATTTAAAACAACAAAGAGCTAAAATGAGTAACAAAAACACTATTCAGATGCAATGTACATTGTTTACATTGTTACAAGTTATAATTTGATGTCAAATCAATCTGACTTGATTATGTGAAGACGGTATTACTTCACCACATAGGTGACAATTCTTCATTACTGAACAGAGAGATGCAACAAATATGGACTGTAACATACTGCACCCATTTAAATCAAAGTTTTATAGATATAGTTTAATAATAACCTTCTTTATCAAAAGTACAAAGTATCATTCAGGTCCACAGCGGAAATACTTTGATAAGAGTTGTAATGTTAAGTTTGATCCCATAACACAATACCTTGGGATAATCCAGCTCGAAGAACGTCTCCAGGTTGTTTATTAGATTGGGATCCACTCCTTTGAGGGGCTTCAGCAGCGAGACCCCGGCCAGCTTGCAGTACGGCTGTTTGTCTGTGGTCTTCTTGTTGAGATGCAGACGGCTGCATTGAAAACAAAAGGAAATTCCATTAACATTTGTTGAGCGCATTATAAAGGCCCGAGCACTGTAGTGTGAAAGCCCTTTTGTTAAGTCAGGATTATTATTTTTGTAAAGGGTTGCAGTTTGGGGCCTTAACATGCTTAAAACGTAGAACATTTGCATAAAACGTTGAATCTGTCTGTCATTAGGAAGTGTGAGGGGTGCTTTGTAGCGCCACTTAGTATTGGAGCACAATGCAAGCATATATGGGTAAACACATACGAGATTTGCTACATATATGGATCTCAACATTTTGACTGTTTGAAAGTGCATGCCGCTAACTTTTAAATACTCTACCTAGGGAAGTTATCCGATCTGCAAGAAACTGGCTGAACATGATCTCGAGACAGTGGGGATGATAAAATACGAAGGGATTTTTGACTCCTTGCACAGTGTTTCCGCGACGAGGGCATGAGTTATGGTGCCATCGGGCAAATCTACTGCATACATAGACTAATTTTGATAAAACAATCGTATGTAAGTCACGATTTTTGCTAACATTGATAAAGTGAGTCCTATACTCTATTTAATTTTTGCCTAGTTAATGTGAAGAAATGTTTTACATTCAATATTTGTATCCAGACATTAAAACGGCACGAAAAGACTCAAATAATTTAGTTGTTAAAGATGCGCTCAAAATATAGCTGTTGTGTCAAGTGTTGAAAATAGTTATTTAAAAACTGTTATCTGGGCAGCACCGGTGCCACCTCTCCCAAATGTTAGTCTAGAGCACTGCCATATCGTCAATCTTTAAAACTATATTAAGGTGTTTAAGGATGTTGATACTCTTAAACATGTATTTTGGCCCACACAATAGTTTAGGTATAGACCATAGCCTTCCCAGGATGGAAGGAATTTAATTTGCAAAAAATTCTCCAGTAATGATGCTATTCAGCAGTTTATGGCAACAAAAGGAGCAGAACATTTTTAAAACTTTCAGTGAACATTGCATGATTTAGATTGAACATACACATTTAAATTCACGATCCCTTCATGCATCGTTTTCCGAAACCCACCATGTAGTGGTGGCATTGTAGTGCAAAGGTCCGTCATCGCTGATTAGGCAGCTATATGTATACATTTATTTTGCAGTCATGAGCTTTTTGAATGTGCAAGACCATTGCGTGTTGTTTGCCAAAATAAGCATTTTAATGTAGCCTAAGTAACAACATAAATAATATTTATAATAAACGTATAAATAGAGCAAATGCTTGCAATATGGTTCCCTATTATATTATTCAATGTTTGGGTAATTGTGAGCATACTCAAGCAGTTGAAGAACGCAGACCCACTTAGTCAAATATGGTGCTATTAAAGAGAATTAAATGCCTGCTGAAAGAGTCTCTCTGGCAAAATGTGGTAAAGCATTTGGCATTCTGAAACAAGATCCAAATCTGCACTGCTGACACAGAGGCAAATGCAGCTTGCTCTATTTGCAAGCAGCTATCTGCCGTAACCAAATTAAAGCTAACAACCGGTCTGTTCTGAACGCAACCTGACGTATACAGAAGCCTTTACATTGGCACGAATCTGCAGATAAAACATGACGGCGTGTGATAAAGAGATCTTCAAGTTTACTTTAGTTGTAATAACACGTATTGTAATTGTGTCATATTTCGATTCATCTATTTTGTTTATTTAAGTTTAATTATTTGTTGTTTTGCTTTTGTTTATGTTTATAATATTGCTTTTCAGACCTAATGTTTTGCGGAACCTCGCGACAAAATATTTCCCTTCAGGCCATTGTTGGGCATTGTTGTCTCTCCGTAAAAAAAACACAAACATGTAACACAACAGTATTTAATTCATTAATAAATCGTTTGATTTAATTTATAAATAATTAATTCGTATACATGTGCACTACTAGCAAGGAAAGGTAAATATATAAACAAAGAAACCTTTCGGAATGAGCAAACTTATAAAAACTGCATGAGTCAGTTTGGATGTTTATCATGTTGTCAGTACCCATCAATTCATATTCAACGCCTTAAACATTCTATACTATACACTGTACAGTATGATGGCTTATTATTGACAATAGGATAGCCGACTGTTTATCTGGATTCTGACTGGCAGCTGTTAAATCGTCTTCGATGAAATGCCTGCTTAAAGCAAAGAAGCTCAACCAACAGGTTTACTTCACAGGTTACTGAAGTTTCACTTGAAAGACTTTTTCACACTCGTTCCACTGAAAAGGAAGTATCCCAGCAGTTAAAGTCTTTGCTGGTAGAAGGAACTGTATTTTTTCCATCACAATGATTTAGATTTATTGTCACGGAGGCTATAAATGGATCTTGATGTGGTCAAGATAGCGTTTCCTTTGCAAGAGTCTTGTTTGTGGCGCAATGGTGCAATGATTTATACCGAGTTAACCGTGTCTGTGTTTATGGCAGTATGATCTTCGGGAAGCTGTAGGAATTCCAGCATCCTCCAGGCTTACCAGCTAAGCTCGATCACATCCTGTCTCTCTGTTGTCGTGTGAGAGGTCTGGAGTATTTCACTCACACTGCCCAGAACATGAAGAGCTGCTTTCAGAACAGTAACAGATGGAGCCCAAAGACAAGAAGCAGAACAGCACACGCACAGATTTTGAGTTAGTCAACAGCTGCAGATATCAAGAGGATCTGGCAACCCGACAATTAAAGGCCGAGCTTGTTTGGCTTGCAGGAACGAATTTCCAATTGCCAAAACATCATTGGAAAGGTTGCCCTCGGTTGTATTTTAGGTTTTTTGTCAAACAACATTTCATGTGGGACCGTCAAGATAAATCGACGATATTTTGCCTGGGATTTATAGACCGCCAAATGCAGTAAAATGTTGTTGCACCTGAAAGCCAGAGAGCGCTCTTTTGTGAAAACTCCACATAAGCACAATAGAAGACGACCATCACAAAAAATCTTCCAAGACAGGACATATTTTTTGGGGAAAGCTTCAATCAGGATTTTTACCACCAACACCAAGTGCCAATTTTTGTCATGGTGATCTGCCGATTCTTATAAGCGAGAGGGCATCATGTGACAGAACTAACTAAATTCCCCTCAATTCCTGTGTTCAAACCCCCAACAAAAAGTATCCTAAAATAAAAGCAGCTACATTTGACTAAAAAACTGAGATTTCTTTTGCTTTGGTTGCTCAGTACACTAGTGCCCTCAAGCTATGAAACTCATATAAATATGTGGAATGAGATTTGTTCTCAGAAAGTGCATGACAAACATGTCATTGCTTGGTCATTTTTGCCATTTCAAGTGGCATGCAAATGCCCTTTTTTCTAATCTTATGGTTTAGGAGATGCTCTACAAACATTATGTCAGTTTTATGGTTTAATAGAGGCGTTTGCATGGCAAACAAGCAATGGTGGTACCCACCTTCTAAAAACAAGACAATGCTCCAAATGACTCACTTGAGTAATTAGTTTACACGTCAAACAGACCAAAGTCTTGGATCGTGACCTTAGCAAGCAACCACCCAGCAACACCCATCTTATTGTTAGAACAGTATCTGATGCTCAAGCATCCCAAAAAAACCATTGACAGTATCGTCAGCTTTCCTTTTGCGTTTCCTTTCAACCCTTCGCTACTCATGACATTACAACGCACAACTTCCCAAATATGCAAAGAGGAAACTGTTCCACATTAGAAATTTTTCTGTACAGACATGGGCAAGACCACGGGGTCAGTCGTGGTCTGGTGGTAGAGAGTCTGCTTCGACTTGGAAGCAGAAGGTTGCGGGTACGAATCCCAGGGCCAGCAGACTATGACTGAAGAAGTGTCCTTGAGCAAGACACCTTACCCCTGTTTGCTCTGCAGTGATGATTGACTACTGCATAATACTGTAAGTCGCTTTGGATAAAAAGCGTCAGCCAAATGAATAATTGTAATAATTGTAATTGTAAAACATAAGAACCAACTCAGCCGGAGAACCAGGAATAGCAGCATCCCATAAGGAAGTGAAGTCCGCTGAGGTGAGGCTCTCTGAGCCATGATTCACACACTTCCCAAACCTGATTTGTGAAACTAGGCGTTATCACCAGCGCAGGAGAAATGAATGAAACTCTCGGTTACATCACTAACTCTTACGTTTCCCCATACTAACCGCTCTCTGAACGCCGACAATGAGCCATCCAGATGCTATGTACTATAAGAAAGCAGGGCCGTGCCAAATAACTATTGTGATTGTTTGTTCTTCATTCCTCCAACACCCAATACACTCCTTAAGACGATGTGGAAATAACTATAGAAGGTGTGCTACATACAATAAATAATCGAATTATTAGTAATGTTATAGGGTAACCATATTCAGACTATACGTTTACAGAAAACTCCTTTCTATGCATTCTTTCCAAAGAGAAATAAACACATTACAATTCTACTATACATAACTTCTGTATTGTGACACTTCCAAATGTGACATGTTTTCACCATTGAACCACAGTCACACACACATTTCCTGTGATTTGACGCAGAATACCAGTTAAAGGTTTGTACAGATTAAAAATATATTTTCTGTGTGAGAAGTAAAAGAAGCTGAATAAAGGCATGTTCACATCTGGCGTCCTTTTGACAGGAAAGTGTGGAGAGGGGCGCTCGATTAGGAAAAACAAAAAGCACAAAACGGCTTAAACCAGCACATCCTTTTTTGAAGGTTCCTGTTCGACCAATAAGGGTTGAACTTTTATCAACGTGAAAAAAACGAAGTTGCACAAAACACGGTTTACGCCATAGGGTTATGATGTAATACAGACGCCGACAGCGTCAAAAGATACGTCAAAGGTGAACAAACCCTAAATCAGCTGTTCACCAGTGTTGGTTATATTTAGAGAAACCCCATCACTTTTTGTTTTTTTAGCCCAAATTAAATATAAACGTTTATCCTCGTAATCCTTCATCAAAAATTAATATCTGCTTTTGCCTACGAAACTACTTTCCTCCATCGCTGACATCGTAATGCCATCTGACCCCTACATCCAGCTGTCATTTTTTAGACCACTTTTAAATCCCCATAGACAGAAATCAAGTCCATTCATTGAATATCCGGTTTCACTCACAAATGTCATTTACTGAAATAACAAATAATTGCGAAAACCACATCCAGTTGACCAAGTAATATATGAAAGAATTAAACAGTAGATTACTCAAAAACGAGAACTATTTCATCATTTATTCACCCTCACGTCATTGCTGTATCCCTTTCATTCTTCTACAGAAACCAAGAGAAGATATTTTAAAGAACGTTAGCAACCAAACAACATAGGCCTCCATTGACTTTCATTGTGGGGACACCAAACCGCTGAAACGTTTCTCAAAATATCTTCATTCACGGTGTAAACCTAAGGCAGAATTGTATACAGGTTTTGAATTTAACTTTTGGGAAAATTACGCTTTTAAAGAGTTTTAACTATGAAGGACCGCCGTCTTGAGGTCATCTTTCGACAGGTGGACCCGAGGGTACACCAACATACATGGAACTGAGTGGCTTTCATTCCAGACCGAACATTGATCAACGTAAAAGACACAAACGGTGGTGGAGAGCACCTACAGCACGATCAGATGTTATGGGGCCAAAGGCAGACCATAATGAACGGAAGCCCATAAAGTGCAGTTATCTCTCTACACTCGGGCCAAAGGTTATCTCACTGGCTCTCATTTTCAAAAGACTTTATAAACATAAGCTCTTCTTGCAGTTAAATGACAAAAAAAAAAATCTGAAAACTTACCAATGATTTCAAAAACAGATCTTGTTAACCTTTAAAAAAGCAAACCTCAAAGCCACCGAGCGTGACTGTTGTACACAGGAAACAATGAAGAGCTCCACAAAAGCTTTTAAACATATTGTGAAGCAGTCATCTGCACATCATCTGCCTGACAAATTTTGCAGCTGGTCATAAGAATGCAGGACCAACAATACGGGCAGATGCCCGGACCGGTGCAGTCGGGTTGACCATAGATCATCTTTCATTTGCCCACAACGCGTGAGTGCTTTTACCACTCTCGTATTTGGTTTGTGTGACGTATTGAACATTCTTCTTGGTAAATCTACCGATGTGTGCCTCTGACCAGGGTAACCCTATCTAGCTGACTATATAAATCAATTCTAAAGGCAAAAAGGCAAGAATGAGTCGAGACAACCTAAACACAACAACTGGTACTGTTTACGCCTCTGACTTTACAAGCGTGTGTTTTATTGTGTGGTTTAATAAAATAATCCAAACCGTTGGGGTCCAAAAATAAAAAACTCGATCGTGAAAGCACCTAACACACGTCTACAACAAAAGGCGTTGTCTTGAGACCTGCTTATGAACCGGGATCGCCTTGTTCTTCAGCCTGGACATTTTTGCATCAGCAGGTGGACACGCACACATCATTTGGGAGTTTGCAAATGTCAGAAAAACAATTGGAGGCGGTTGTCAACTAAGACAGGCAACGTAACCCGCCTGACTCAGATCAGGAGGTTAACTCTCATGTGTGTTCTTGCTGATCAGTTTCACATGACACATGTTGCAGGTGGGGGAAACTCCCAGCCCCATGCTCCCTAGTAACTAAAGTTTCCTGCCGTGTGATACATACTATAGGAGGAAAGCTTGTCTAATGAGTGTTTCTCACGAACGCACAACTACTTCCATGGAAAGACCTGAGCTGAAAGGCCTGAAGTGTGTGTTTGTGGACCCATGTGAACAGAGCGTCGTGTGAGCCTCGTTCAAGCCGTGGGAGAAGGGTTGAAGCGAAAGCCAAGAGATGCCAACGTAGATGCCCATCCCGTAACATCTGATCAGCATTTAACAATACTCTGGGGGAGATTATGCCCAAGATGTGCCACCATTGTGTCTGGCACCATTGTTGCATCGGAGAGAGTTTTGCCATGGGTTGTTTCGCAGTTCTGTGCCAACCTTTTATATCTCAGTTGTGTCGCTTATATCTCATAAAGTTCTACTACAGAACAAAGTTTGAGAGGGTGTGCCCAAACCATAAACATTAACATTTAAAGCAGACCATCATTTATCTTCCTATAGGGTAAACATTCCAACAAAACAAAGGGGAAATTCAGTGGATTGGTTGACCTGTCAAAATGTGTACATGTCCCCTATAGAATGTCCCCCTATAGAATGTCCCCCTATAGAATGAACTTAATGAGAGCTGAGGATGATGCACAGTACCCCAAATCACCAAAGCAAGCCTAAATATCGACAAACACTGTAGAAATAAGAACAGAATTAACCAGATTCGCTTTTTGGGGGTTGGTCAGCTGGGGGTGAAATACCGTAACACGGATACTGCGCAGTTGCTATGCTAACGACGGGCGCTAGCGACGTAAACCGACACGTAATGCGTCTAAAAATCACGCAATCCGTTAATTAAGTCATTAAACGTCATTCTGTTACACAAACATGTTGGTGGTTTTCACGCTCCACACATGGGCACTCGTGTTCCTGTTCCACAGAGCCCAAACACCCCATCTGTACCCCGGGCGACGCGACAACGCCGGACGGCACATTAAACGCGTCGCCCGTGAATCAATGATGTCATAATGACCGGAAATAAACCACTTACACGTAGATGATGGACACGAGGTGCATGAGCCAGAGGACGATGAACAACACAAATCCGAAGATGGAGAAGCCCTGCAAGGCGAGATCGAGGAGGGCCATCGCTGTCCTGTGTCCGGGTGCGCTGACACCTCTGTGCTCGGCCCTAAAACTGAAGAGGTCACACGCGCGCGCTCACTCGGAAGGCAGAGCTGCGCTGCGGGCGGGGCTGCAGGGAATCAGCGCATAGCACCGGTGGGCGGGGCTTCAGGGGCGGGCGCATAGCTGCGGTGGCGGGTGGGCGGAGTCTAAAGGACGGCAGGGCGGGACCTAAAGGGTGGTGGGGGCGGGGCGTAAAGGATGGTGGGGGCGGGGCCTAAAGGATGGCACGGGTGACTCGGATCCAGGATTGTTTATTTTTAAGTAATTAAAAGCAACGCGCGACGATTGTTTGGCTCACGTTTACACGAGCAAAGACTAAATAGACTTTTTTTTGGAAATGAGGATTTGGTGCTAAAGGGCTTCTGACAAACATGTGAAACTTGTTCCAAAACACTGCGGTGTGCTCAGATCCCAAAGGACATTTTTCCTGCACTGTCGCGTGCACGCACGCACGCAATCACATAACACACACACATAACACACCCACACAACACACACACACACACTTAACACACATACATAATACACACACACACACTTAACACACATACATAATACACACAACACACACATAAGAGACACACGCACACACATAAGACACACACACACACACACACACACACACACACACATTAGACACACACACATAAGACACACACATAAGACACACACATAAGACACACACACACACACACACATAAGACACACTTAATACACACACACACACACACACACATATATATTAGACACACACACACACATTAGACACACACACACACATAAGACACACACACACACACACACATAAGACACACACACACGCACACACTTAATACACACACACACACATATATAAGACACACACACACACACACACATTACACACACACACTTAAGACACACACATATATAAGACACACACACACACACACACACACAAGACACAAACATAAGACACACACACACACACACATAAGACACAAACACACATAAGACACACACACACATAAGACACACACACACAGTCTCCTGTGAATATCTGCATTTAAGTGTGATAAACCTATGCAAATACTAAAAACTTGCACTTCTGTACAATTAAAAACAAATTGTTGCCTTTAATATCCTGGGAAGTCTAATATAAAGAGTAATTATAAGTAATAAGGTATAAGAGGATGTGCTTTATCATAAGTTATAGCTAGAGGCTCATGACCTTTATTTATTGTATATAAGATATAGCTGTTTACCAATCACAATAAACAACATTGTTTGACTATTTAATATGTAAGAGTTGTATAATGTGTCACATCCTCTAAGTATTCTTTACATTTCCATAAAAAGTGAAATAGAATTGAATACCCTCAGAATTTGATGCTTGATTTGTAATCCATAATATGCCCTGGCAAACTCACATAAAAATAAACATAGACAGGAGAATCAGATTCTCAACCGGCGTCCATTATCATGAAGTTTTGTTAAGAGAAGTGCAAGAGAAGCTTGTTATAACACTAAGTGTTCAGTGTTGGCTGTCTCGTGCTCCATGCTGAGTAATGGGACTTCCCGTATGTTTGCTGCTTGATTTAATCTCATTGACGTTTGAGATGAAGTAATCTGGAAACATGCCAAGAACATTAGAACATCATGTGCTACACATACATTTATTCTTTGCTCACACTCACAAGACATCAGGTGAGCGAGATTGACCTCAACAGGCTGAGTCAGTGGAAATATGCTGTCAAGGGCACTCCTTGTAAATGGAGATGGGTTGTGATGACATCATTACCAGGACATAGAAGCTTGGCAAGCGGCATGCTTTTGAAAACAATGGTTGGGATATGGAACACCTGTAAACAGGAAATAACACAACAGCAAAACCAGCACTGTCACGAAATAGTTTCTGTTGAGACAGTCATCTATAGATAGCTGTACGAATGAAAATAAATGAATGAACTACTTAAAATAGCAAATAGATCCGTTATGACTCATTTGATTTATTGTAATGAAAGGACAGCATTGACTATGTTATTAAAAACATTCCTTTCGTTTATTATGTTCCAGCTGATCACAGTTCACGTGTTTTAAGTAGAATTAGATTGGCCTTGAATTTAAGTCTTAAGTCCAAAACCCGGATTCAAAATCAGAATCACCTTCTTCGTTTTTAAATCATTTAACAGGGCCTGTTCAATGTTATAACTTAAAGTGATCAAAGTGTATTTTTATGAAGACTGCTTCTAACACTCTTCACATGGGAATGTTAAGGCCATTTGTGGAAGGGTTTATAACAATGCATTATAAACTATATGATCAAACTGAGCTTCCCATCAATAAACCTTATGAGTCAACCATTAGTCCAATAACCAGTGATAGCTGTTGGATCTGATGAGGGTTAGTTACTCATGATAAGAAGGGAGACAAAATTCCCATCAATTTTATTGATTGCTCAAAATGTAAGTTAAAGGACGACACCTTGTGGATTCAACAATGAAACACCAAAAATACAAACTTTAGGACTCATCACATAGATATTCTAATAATCATAACTGGTGGTTTAAGTCTTATTACATAACATTTTGATCTGACTTAACACTAACAATAAAAAATATGGGGTGGGTAGTAAAGATTTCATTGAACCTGCTTTCTAATTCTGCTGTGGTTGAACTTCCTGAATTTTTGTCTTTAAAATGTCATAGATAAGAAAATATAATTTTAAGGGAAAAATTTGTTGATTTTAAATTTCATGGCAACAAAACATCTCATGAAAGTTGGGACAAGGTCATTATTGCCTCTTTTTATAACAGTCTGCAAATGTCTAAGGAGCCAAGTTGCTTAAGTTTAGGAATAGAAATGTTGTCCATTTCTTGTTTAATACAGGGTTCTAGTTGCTCAACTGTCTTAGGTCTTCTTCGCCAAATCTTTCTCTTTATGATGCGCCAAATGTTTTCTATTGGTGAAAGATCTGGACTGCAGGCTGGCCATTTCAGTACCCTGATCCTTCTTCTATTGCAGCAATGATGCTGCAATTGATGCATTATGTGGTCTGGCATTGTTATGTTGGAAAATGCAAGGTCTTCACAGAAAGAACCGACATCTAGATGGGAGCATATGTTGTTCTAGAACTTGGATATATCTTTCTGCATTGATGGTGCCTTTCCGGATGTGTAAGCTGCCCATGCCAGACGCTCTTATGCAACCCCATACTATCAGAGATGCAGGCTTCTGAACTAAGGGCTGATATCAACTTGGGTTGTCCTTGTCATCTTTAGTCCAGATGACTTGCTTCCCAGTTTTCCTGAAAGAACTTCAAAATGTAATTCATCTGACCACAGAACAGTTTTCCACTTTGCCACAGTCTATTTTAAATGAGCCTTTGCCCAGAGAAAACCCCTGCGCTTCCGGATCATGTAGGGATATGGTTTCTTTTTTGTCCTTAAGAGTTTTAACCGGCACCGGCGAACGGCACAGTGGATTATGTTCACCGACAATGTTTTCTGGAAGTATTTCCGAGCCCATGTTGGGATTTCCATTGCAGTAGAATTCCTGTGTGTAATGCAGTGCCACCAAAGACCACAAGCACCCAGTATGGCTGTCCGGCTTTGACCCTTATGCACAAAGACTGTTCCAGATTCTATGAATCTTTTGATGGTATCGTGTACTGTATATGATGATTACTCCAAACTCTCTGCATTTTTTTCTGAGAAACTCTTATATTCCTCCAATATTTTCGGCTGCAGCATTGGGGTTTTGGCGATCCTCTTCACATCTTGACTTCTTAAAGACCCTACCACTCTGGGTGGCTATTTATACCCAATCATGTTGCCAATTGACCTAATAAGTTAAAAAAAATTCCTTCAGCTGTTCCTTATATGAACATTTAACATTTTTAGGCATCTTATTGCTACTTGACCCAACTGTTTTGGAATGTGCAGCTCCCATGAAATCCAAATGAGCCAATATTTGGCATGACATTTCAAAATTGTCTCACTTTCAACATTTCATATGTTATCTATGTTAATTTGAATAAATAATAAAGTTAAGAGCATTTGTTAAGTATTTGTATTCCTTTTTTATTCTCAATATGTACAGTGTCCCAACTTTTTTGGAATCGAGTTTTTAAACATCTGGTTCTGGTGTTTTTTAACAAGGATGATAAAAGTTTTACGAAAGATTCTTCATAGAAATGATGCCATTCACTGTAAAAATAAATCAATTCAAAAGGAAATAATTGCTGGAAAAAAATAGATTTTGCAGACATTTGCGTTAATGTTTAAATGTAATTTAATGCAGTGAAGGTGTAAAGTTGAGGTAATAAACTGTACAAATTATAACAGCGCAGTGTATTTATACTGAATTTTTAGAGTGTAGATAAGAACCATTTATCTTTGTGTCTTTGTATATTTTTTACAATGATAAAAAAGTTCCATGACTTTTGTAAAACATTTCAAGGATTATTTAAAAAAGGATTTTCTAATTTGAGGTTAAAGAGCTTACATTATCTATTTTCATATTTTGAATCTACAAAATTAAAACTGCTATGTACAAATTAAATCAGGGTGTGGTTAATACATAACCTCTAAACGTAACCTCTAATAACCCTATACGGAGAGAACATCTCACATAAGATCAAATAATTTATAAACATACTACTGTTCAAATGTGTGTGGTCACTTGACTTAAATGTTTTGGATGATCTGATCTTTAATAATTTGATCGGAGGTCATCGTTTGCTTTAGAGGTATATTAGAATTCAAACACATTCATTTGGACCAAATAAAAAAAAATCACAGACACAAGAGCCAAAAATGAATAAAAACAGATTCAATCTCTTAACACTTTTCATATGCATATAGGGTAAAAAATGCCAAGACAACATTTTTTCAAATTCAAGGCCAGAAGAGGTTGCTCGGAAGAAGCTTAATACATAAACCTATATACAGTTTACCTATTTCGAATCTCTTCATTACAATAACTTGTGTTATTACATAGTAATTGACTGCAAGTCTCAGCCATCAAGTGACATTATCAGACCATTTTCCTCACATTTTCTGATGAGGATTGTTGAAGTCATTGTGTTTTTCGGTCAAGACAGGCCACAATCAACCCAACATAACAATCCAAACATACAGTATGTAAGATGTTATAAATGTGTCATCGTTTGCAGTGTAAAGGCCCACTTTCACGCTTTAATGATATTGCATCATACATTGCACGCTTCTTATCGATGTGTGATTCAGTTATTACATAACATCCGCACACCATCATTTCACAGTGTGATCATAGCCTGTGATTATTAACATCGGCCTTTTCCAAATCACGTCTTTGTCCTGCTGTGTTAAAAGAAACCTTTGTTTTAAACACTAAAGGCAATCTTTAGAAGAGAATCTTCATTATCTTCCTAACAAAAGGACCAGCTGTCAATCATTTGTCAGATGATGATGGATGTGCATTCACCCATGTGTTAAAGGGGGGGGGGGGTGAAGGGGGTCTCATGACTGCCAACAAGCCCAATATGAGAGACAATCCCATCAAAGCCCCCAAACACCAAACACACAACAGATGATTGAATCAAAATTACGTAATATTGTCAAAGCAACCCATTGTCTGTGACGTCATCACATTGCATAATCTGAACATAATCTATTTAGTGTTAATCCTTAATTCTCATTACTGTCAACAATCCTTATTGTGCTTGTATTACATAATAAACTGTGCATCTGTGTTATTAATGTGTCATGAACTGTAAACTGTGACGTTATAAAAGCACGTAGGCCTCTCGTGTCCTCACGAACCCCTGGCTGTGCACTTCCTGTTGTGCGCGAGGAATGCGCGTTCACGAGAGGGCAATAATCCCACAAGTTGAGTTTGTGTATCGCGCGCGCGCACGCACAGATCGGGAGTTTTTTCACGGGAGGGTTGCAGTGGAACAGGAGGACGATGTTTCTTTAAAACTCGTAAACACTTTCCTAAACCTCGCATTCTCTTCAGAGGAGCTATGGGTGTGCAGAGTGTTTTTCGGGCGGTGATTATGGGAGCCCCGGGCTCGGGCAAAGGGACAATATCTCACCGGATAGCGCAGAGCTTTGGACTCAAGCATCTCTCCAGCGGTGACCTGCTGCGGGCAAACATCGAGGCAAAGACAGGTAACCCTATGTAACTATATGTAACTATATGTAACTATAGGTAACTATATGTAACTATATGTAACTATATGTAACTATAGGTAACTATAGGTAACTATAGGTCCTCATTTGAAACTATATGAAACTATAGATCACCATATGTAAGTATAGGTCACCAAATGTAATTAAAGGTCACCATATGTAACTATATGTAACTATAGGTCACCATATGTAAGTATAGGTCACCATATGTAAATAAAGGTCACCATATGTAACTATAGGTCACCATATTTAACTATATGTAACTATAGGTCACCATATGTAACTATATGTAACTAAAGGTCACCATATGTAAGTATAGGTCACCATATGTAATTAAAGGTCACCATATGCAACTATATGTAACTATAGGTCACCATATGTAAGTATAGGTCCCCATATGTAACTATGGGAAACTATAGGTAATGATATGTAATTATAGGTAATGATATGTAAGTATAGGTCCCCATATGTAACTATGGGAAACTATAGGTAATGATATGTAATTATAGGTAATGATATGTAAGTATAGGTCCCCATATGTAACTATAGATAACTATAGGTAATGATATGTAATTATAGGTAACCATATGTAACTATAGGTTATGATATGTAACTATAGGTAACCATATATAATTATAGGTAACTATAGGGTACCATATGTAACAATGTGTAGTGATATGTAACTATAGGTAATGATATGTAACTATTTAATGATATGTAAACATAGGTCATTATAGGTAATGATATGGAACTTCAGGTAATTAAATGTTACTATATTTAACGATAGTTAAGGAAATGTAACTATAGATAACCATATGAAATTATAGGTAATGATATGATAATATAGGTATCCATAAGTTACTAAAGATAATGATATGTTACTATAGGTAATGATATGTAACTATAGGTAATGATATGTTACTATAGGTAATGATATGTAACTATAGGTAATGATATGTTACTATAGGTAATGATATGTAACTATAGGTAATGATATGTTACTATAGGTAATGATATGTAACTATAGGTAATGATATGTTACTATAGGTAATGATATGTTACTATAGGTAATGATATGTAACTATAGGTAATGATATGTTACTATAGGTAATGATATGTAACTATAGGTAATGATATGTTACTATAGGTAATGATATGTAACTATAGGTAATGATATGTAACTATATGTAATGGTATTTTGCCTTGTCTGTTATAGTGAAGAAGGTGAGAACGTATTCTAAAGTAGTACCTTTACACCGTTAAAAGTTTTTTGGTATAACCATTGTCGATAATCTTTGCATACAGGACATGTACTAACATTTAAGTTTCAACCCCATCACAAACCATTTAAGGAGCATATTTCAAACTATTTTAAGACAATTGTTATTTAATAGTTTTAGTCTTAAGTCGAATATAATATATCTATAATAACAGAATATTCTTATAAATATGCTCATTACTATTTCACTTGATGCATTCCTTCATTGGACGTGCAAGGAAAGAGTTAAACATTCCTAAGATGTCTTTGCCACCTCCTTAGATGGACATGACAAAACTTTCTTTGTTGTAAAAACTGTGAGCTTTTAGGAAAAATCCATTAAATCTAGCTCAAGTCTGACTTTAAGCATGCACTGTTATAACATTCATAATTTTGTGTGTATTATACAATCTGTGGATTTTTACTGTGTTATGGCTCGCTCCGATGTGCTTTGCATATTAAACATGTCTGACACAGTTAGTGCAGACAGTCTCAACAGGCTGCAGAACACATCATACGTTTGCTTAACTTAATGTTGAAATAGTTTGCATTTAAAAATGTGTAAATGGCAAACACACATTCCAATTGGATGACGGATGTTCGTTTTGTCAGTGTTTCTGGGATCAGGCATCTTACCCTGTTGTGTGACTGTGAGAGTCATGGTAATACATCATTTATCTTGTGGACAGTTCTACCCACCACAGAGAATAAACCTGACCCAACATAAATCAAATGAACTATTTATAAAATACACAGTTTAGACAACTGGCGTTTAACATGAATATTTTGGATTTTAATAAACCAATTCAGATTTTTTTTTGAACCGCATGACCATAGGCATTAAAATAGTTCAAACTTCAAGCATTCCTTGCAGCGTCCTGATGTAACTCTCAAGCTATTCTAAAGGGACTATAAATATATCATTTCTCTTTACACATGTTTATTTGACCGTATTTGGAGTTACTTGTTTATTAATTAACCTTAATGGTGATTTCTTGTATGCAGATTTGGGTCTTTTGATGAAGTCATGTATCGATCAAGGTCAACTGGTTCCTGATGATGTCATCTCGCGTCTTATTCTGTCCAGCCTGAGGACCATGAATAAAAGCAGCTGGCTATTAGATGGTAAACATTAACGTAAACTCACCTTTAAACTTGTACACCTTTCCTTTTCTTGAATCACTTTTTCAAGGATTTTTGAAGAACGAATTGCAAAAAATTCAACCATTTTCATAAAGTGGATTAAATTCTCTGGGTCAAGATATCCATCGAATAATGTGTTACACACATACAATTATAAAGACTATAACAATAATGCATAATTCATATCGAACACTTTTATGATTCCTTTGTTGTGCTCAATGACATCTTGACAGCCCCAGTTCCCATTCACTTTCATCAAGTGTAAATATGCCCCTATCTCCTGGCAGGGTTTCCCCGTACTGTGGCTCAGGCTGAAGCGTTGGACAGCATGTGTGATGTTGATTCCGTTATCAACCTGGACGTGCCTTTTCAGACGATCAGGGAGCGGCTGACATCACGCTGGGTCCACCTTCCTAGCGGCAGGGTCTACAACATAGATTTCAACCCACCCAAGAAACCAGTGAGTCCTGTAATCTTTTTTAAAACAGGTCAAAGTTGTTTCCGTTGGTGCATATTCACCGCCCTGTTTAACGCCACCCGAGAGAACTGTTGATAATTAAACACAAGCATGTTTACCATCCCAAAGATGCACAGCTTGTACGAGAGCTACATGGACTTCTAGAAAGTAAGAAAGGGATATTGAGCTTTATGTTTAAAATTAGTAAAAAGCAAATCATTTAGTAAACATAGCAAGAGTTCAATATATAAAAGCAAAATTGGCCTTGAAAATAGAATAGTTCAAATCGCAAAGATTTCCTTGAAATAAAATAATTTATAGAAATTTTGCACAGAGTTTTAGAAAAGTTAACTTCACATCGAAGTCCATTGAAACCTTTCGCTGTATGCATACGTATTCATCCTTTTAATTTTTTTACATATAACAATAAAAGACAAATTATGTGTTTAAGACTTGTAAAGAGTTCTTAAGGATTTCTGGTCCAATCGCAGACGTGCAGTCCAGGAAGTGAGATAAGAAGTCTTAAGTACTAAGGAATTTGTGGAGGGGACATTATTGCTCAAATGCAATAAAACACTTTTTACAGTTTTGAAGACACTGCAGGACTTACAAACAATTCTAATCATAAATCAATAAAAAATATGTTTTTATTCACACAAAAACAGTATTCAATGCAAGATAACAGGTGCAGTTCTAAGTGTTGTCTATCTTGTCTCTGATATTTCATTTAAATGAATTTTACAGCATTCAGTTGTTTGTTCACTCGAATGCAAACTTGGAGAGTATTTCCTACAACAAACAACAAGGATCCAATCCAGTGTTCTTATCAAATACAAATACAGAGTGTGAAACAGTGTTTGCCTTTTGCTCAAATAGTACCAAGCTTGTGTCAACACAAAACGGTTCAGTTGAAGGTCATCCAGATTAAGCTTTTAAAACCAACATCTGTTAACAGTTTCGACACCCTTAAGTGTTTAAGTTAAGTTCACCCCCAGTCTGTCCTCATTTACTGATCCTAACACACACGTGATGCTTTTTCTTCTGTGGGATATACAGTTAATAGCGAGCTCTCTTTCATGTGGTATTTATAGCAGATTGAGTCTCTAAGCCCTGCTGTGATGTCATCCATGGAGTAAAATCAATATTCCGTGTTTTTTTCAGGGTCTTGATGATGTAACAGGAGAGCCATTGGTTCAAAGAGATGATGACAGTCCTGAAACTGTCACCAGGAGATTGAAGGACTATGAGAGGCAAACACAACCGGTTTTGGAGTATTACAGGTAATGTATATTATTGCATTGTATGATATTGGGATGGCACAATGCAGTAATGTCAATAATTGCTGTATTTATAACCCTGATTATTGACTTTGCATTTATATTTAATACAATTGTGAGTGTGCTTGTGAAAACCCAGCTAAAGTCATTTCTTATATTTACTTTTTTTTATACGTAAATTCATTCTACAAAATGTAAGGAATATTGTGTGAGTATATAACACTGATATCCTTAATATTGAAGTAAGATCATGTCAAATGAATGTTTGTTTTTAATCTTGTATCTATTAAGTATATATCATGTATGCCAGTTACTATTGTTTGTCAACTTTGTTAACATCTTGAATAAGCTAGTTTCCATGTACATTTCAGTTAAATTTTAGACTGTTTTTGTTCTTCTACTTTGATTAATTATTTGATGTTTTTTGAAATGCTATGTCAGTTAAATTCACGTTTTTAAGTTTGATCTTTTATATATATATATATATATATAATTATTAATTCAAATGCCTTACCTTAAAACAATTCCTACAGCCTAGGAAACATTTCTATATTTTTAAATAATATTTAGGTCAGATTTTGTATTTATTAAACATTAATGTTGGAATCTGATCAAATTCCTACTGTTATACAGGAGTAAGGGAGTGCTGGAGACCTTCAAAGGAACAGAAACCAATAAGATATGGCCTCATGTTCATGCCTTCCTGAGCAGAAAAATCCCGGGAAACCAGCAGGCCATGGGAAAAGCATGATCCACAACAACATTTTCAACAGTAGACACACTGGGGTTCAAGCACAAAGCACCTCTATGGCCTTAACCAGAAAACCGTAAAAAGAGATGAAACACTCATATGTTGAGGGAATCTTTGGTATCACCAAGTTGTGCCAAGCAATATGAGGATGCCACGCGACGCAAAGCTAATGGCAAAATAATTTTTTTTGCACTGCCACTCTTAAGATGTTTAGCTTGTTGTTGTTGGTCCATAATATAGTTTTTCATAATAATATTAATACTTCAAAATAATTTCCATTTTTCCTTAAGAGACCAACCAGCCAGAGACACATTTCTGTTGAAGTGGCAGCGAAATGTGTAGGCACAACAACACTGAAACATTCCACTTCATATTAGCCTTCCTAATTTAACATTGTTGAAGAATGTGAAAAACAATCAGACAAGTTTCTTTTGAGATGTTGTGCATTAGTGTGACTTCCGTTTTAATGTGATTCACTGTAGTCTTAACAAACCTTTAACATACAATGGTCTTGAACAACTTCACCACTTTATCGCAGACTTAAAGCCTGATGATTGTACGTGAAACTTAACATTGCCTGACCATTTACTCCTTTTAAAATGAAACAGATTTTGCACAGATTACAAGATGATTAAGAGATTTTAAAGTATTAGAAGTTATATTAAATGATGTATTTTTAATAAGACTCATCAGAATGTCCATCTAAAGACATGCAAATGATTAAAAGGGACAAACGTATTTATGTTTTTAGCTTTTTAATTTTCATAAACCACTTTGCTGTAAACACAAATTTGTTAAATAAAATTTCTGAATTTCAAAATCTTTTTGACTGCTGCTTTTACAAACCACATTAAAGAGGTTTTGTATGCAAACCCTAAATAATTTCAGATGTGGTTATTTGCGAAAGTTTGTTTAATAAGTTAAATATGCAAAAGATGTCAAAGTTACTCTGTTAGTCCAGTCTGGTATACAGTACAGATTAGTCTTAATATTTATATGCTGTGTGTATGTAAATCCTGACAGTGTATTCTTTTTATTTCTATTTGCATAATAAATAAATAGCAATGTTTTATTAACCATTACTAATATTCCTTGAAGTAACAACAGTGCAGTTTAACGCAGATGTTATTTACTACTTTTGTGTGTTTGAAGAACACCTTTACACAAATTACATTTTTAAGATTGTTGGATTTTATGAACCATGCCTTTTTAATTTCAAGTAAATGTGTTAAAATAATTATTGTGTTAACCTGCCACTCTGTGATAAACCCCAAGGTTATCTTCTTTCTAAACCCTGCTTTAAACCTAATGTAAAATAATTTTCCACACATTCAGATATCAAATGCAGTTTTTTAGTTTGATCTAAAAAATAAAGTTGCATGTGTAGATTGGGCAGTCTTCTTGGGTGTAGTATCACTTTTAAAATATTTATAAAGACAGTTATATCTTTAGGACACAATGAGACCAGCCGATTTGTTTATTTTTCACTGGAAACGGTTTAAATTAAATCAAAAGACAAGAACTATATGTTGCAAAACCTCAGAATCTACTCTAAAATAAAATATTTCTGCAATATTTACCTTATTTTAAAGCTTGCACAGTTATCATTACTTCACAATTTAATATAACACAGTTCCAAGGTTTGCTGTATCATGTGCTGTGTACAGTAACAGGCAATGCAAACAACATCTGCAGAATTTCATCACAATTTGTTAGTGGTCTAAAAGAGCAAAACACTTCCAAGAAATATCCATGTCACAATTATGGTACTAACACGGTCTTGATCATTAATTTTTCATTTTGGAGTTTATGGTGAGTGTGAAATCCAACTAAAAGTAAAAAAATGCTGGTTTCATCTGCCGTTGATCAATGCGGCAAATAAAGTTTTCCTCACAGAGATGCTTCACAACATTGTTTACCTATCTGCAGGAAGACATCTGTAATCTACTGCATCCATGAGGTCACGAAACATAAAACATTTGACAGATAGCAGCGAGGGTTCAACGTTCAGTTGAAGTTGCAAAACCCAAATATGAAATTCGAAAATGGCCGTTCAAAAAAATTCTTATATGTCTGTCAAAGATCGAGGATTTTGCTTACTGCAAACCTAAATACACAACAACAAAAATAACTAAACTATACAGAAAGTCTTGAAGGTTTATCTTGAACACCATTATCTTTCCATGCTTATGAAATAGGTGAACCAAAAAAAAAAGAAACAAAACAACAACAGAATGCAGCACAAGAGTCTCAAAAGTTTCCTCTTTGATTTAAATACTTTGCTTTTTTTAAACAAATATAAAGTGCAGCAAACGTCCAGGCACGGATACAAACGTCTTTAAGCACAGCCCTTTATCTTTCCGTCTTCTGAACCCAAGCGTATTTCATACTGATGTTTGACTTCATTCTCAAGTCTCCATCATTCTCAACTCGTCACTTTCTGAACTCTCTTCTTTAGAGGTTCTGGGAATATTTGTCCAAAGTCCTGCTTCCAAACAACGCTTAAGATGATATTCTGCCATCTGTGATGAATAAGAAACAGAAAACAGTCCTGAACTGCAACACGATGGAGATCAGAAGCAAAAAACGGAAAACATTCTGGGCAACATAAATGCTGTCAATACTAAAATCTTCTTTCACACTTATAATAAAACTCTATAATCTAAAAGCCTGCTGAATGTGTTAGATCAGACATGATGTTTGTGTTTCACATTACAGCTGGTTAAAGAATAACATCTGTTTTACCTGCGGGTTCATGTTGCTCAATACATGCTGAAGAATCTGCATATCTTGCAGCTGGATACACCTTCTCAGATCCTGCAAATTCAACATTTGCATGAATAAATCAATAGTATGTTATTGAATTTATATAATGCATGTGTACATTAATAACACATTGACCTTGTCATTACGATTTTGTATTACAGGTCATTCAAGCTCTGACTAATTTCATAAGACTTTTTGTTCACAAGTTTATTTCTACTGAAATCATACTGATCTAGTTCACCCAAAAAATAAACATTCTTCATTCACACAACTAAACTAAGTTAATTAACGGTAGAAACTACTACCGGAGGCAAAGACTCCAGAACATCTTTAGGGTCGAGGCGAGAGCCTGGGATTGTGTTCTGTTGTGCCTTCTCCTTTGGGGTATCTCCTGTTGATTTCATTGTGTAGTCCTTCACTCTCTGCTTAAAGGCCTCTAGCTCTGTGTAGAAAACGTCCAGGTAACCTTCCTGACCTGCCTTTAAAACAATAGCAAACAATCAAAAAAAGTTGTTATAATTAAAGAATACATAAAGTAATAGTTCACCAAAAAATTTAAAAGAATTTAAATATCCTTTCTACCAAGCTTTAGATTATGAGTAAATGTGGTAAATGAAAGTGAGACATTACATTTTATAGTATTAAAGGTTCCCCTGAATTCTAAACCTCATTTTACATTACTTTTGTATTTTTGTGAAGCAATCTGTGAAGTTACAAGTGAGGTTATCCAAAGTTCAAGATAAAGTGGGTTACCGTCTTTTACAGAAATCAGATGTCTTGGTAAAACACACACCAGGTTTGTAATCATTCAGTTACTTCAGTGAAGTGTCGTCAGAGACATATTACGGAAGTAGCTTGATTCATGATGTCGCCTCGTCACTAGTGGTGATGATGTAACTGAAAGCTGAGTTGATCAATAACAGGAGAACAATCCGAGTACACTGGTAGGCGGGCTTTAAAGAGCCATAAACTAACATGCAAGCACTAAGATAAATAATTAAACTGATAATATTACTAACGTTTAATTTAGTTGATTTTTTCTTAAACAAAAAACAGAGTCTTTCGATCAATGCTGCACTTTTGGAACATTTTTTTAAATCTAATACTCTATTAATTATCAATATAAAGCTTGTATGGCCAAGATACATTTTACTTTAACTTAGGCTGCATTTATCTTAAATAAGAAAGTCATACAAACTTTGACATTTTTTTGGGTGAAATATAATGTAAAATGAACCATTTAAATCAACATTAAATAGAAGTTAAAAGAATGATTTGAAATATCATTAAACAACTTAAACTTAAAAATAAAGTAAATCAAGCTAAAAATGCATTTTATATACTTTGAAATCATGAAGTTACTTATTTGCAGTTTAAAATTTTACATCACGGTTAATTCTGATATCCAGGGGCAGAATTTCATTGTATTTCCTCATCACAGACTGTCAGCTATGTAATGATAGTCTCTTGTGGTCACTTACATTATTACATAACACTCCACTTGACTATTTTTAGAATGCAATCGACTTTACACATAATAAGGACTTTGTTTTTATATGACTTAATAAGTTATTGCAGTGAGATGTTTACATTACATAAGGGTGATGAAACCATGAAGCATTTTCTGAAATGTTACCAAAACAATGAAAGCACTCGTTGTGATTGTTTTTAGAGGACATTTTAGTGTTTGCCATGCAGTAATGAATAGGGTGAAAGAAAACAAAATGCATCCGAGTCTTATAAGGGAGGGAGGGGTGTAACCTGCAAATTCAACAAAAGAAATGTTGGGGAGATATGAAGATAAATAAAGGAATACTGCTGTACAGGTACTGGAGATTAACATAAGATTGGCAAAAACTATTATACCTCCTTTAAGATGCATGTATACATACAGTACAATATACTAAATGTATTTTACATTAACAGGGGTTTGTTGGTGACCAATGCATATGTCTGCATTATCAAAACAGTGAATGACACCTTACATAAAGACAAACTATCTTTTCAAGAGTTACACTATAGGCGATTTCTGCCTTTTTAATATGGATTGAAACCCTGTATAAAGGCAATGCACGGAGAAGGTTGAAAGAGATTTCTACAGCATTGCAGTGCATTGCAGCGGGTAAATCTGCTGGAAAGAATATATGCTCACTTTGGCTTTCTGAAAGAACTGACGGAAGCAGCCTCGCGGATCCTGCTGGGCGTTTCTGGCCATCTCCAGAATAAACTGCATGACAACTGCCTGATGAGCAACCTGCTCCATTAAGGCTTCTTTCTAAAGAGCATTCAGAAGATAACAGTATAATAGAAACATGTAAAAAAAATTGAAAACAATTAAAGCATGCATTACACAATGTTTTTGATTTGCAAACATTGCCGACTCACTTGATCTGCCTTTAACCGAAAGCACCACAGGATCAAATAATTGGCTGTTTCTTCACAGATGAGATGGTGGTGTTCTGATAGAAAGCGCTGGCTATCGTCCCACCTTCTTAACATGCCTGTCAAATCACAATAAAAAGCATATGACATGTCAGTCTGGGAGAGAGTAATAATAAGAAACAACAACATATACAATAACTTACCGAAATGTTTTAAGAGATCTTCATAACGTTGAACGAAACTTTTGCTTATTTCTTGATCCCTTTCATTAGGCCAGGACTGTGAACTGTTTATAATACTCTAAAATTAAAAAAAAGGGGGTTACTATCTCACTAGACTTACATTAACATTCTATCTGAACAGAAAAAATGAAAAGAAAAAAGAATGTAAATATTAACTATTATTACTTTTATAATTCTGTTATTAGAATTACTGCTTGTTCAGATGGTCTCTTCATGTTATGGCCAGAATAAACCGTGGACCAGAATTTAGGCCGAATAGTTCTACTAACAAGATTTACAAGACAACCTTGTCGAACACATCCCGGCTGGTTTCCGGACACAGTGTGGGACTCCTTCCCAGCATTCTCTCTTTATGCCTCCAATCCTGTTCGATTTGCGATAGCTCATTGGAGGAAGCCAGAGCTTGGGCGTGCTCCTGTTCCACAGACTCTGAGCTGTGAAGCTCCAGACTGCACAGCTGGTTCTGCGCCTCTGCTAGCTGCCACTGACAGGCAATGGAGGCCTCTACACAGCGCTGCTGACTTTGGCACAGGGATGCCATGCTGTCCACGATGGGCTGAAATGAGACAGAATATAAGCAACATAAAGAGAAATAACATGGATTTTAAAAGGATAACTTACCCAAAATGAAAATTCTATTCATCCTCATGTCATTTCAAACGTGTATGTTTGAAGCAAATTTGAAGAATGTTGGTAACCGAAAAATGGCTTACCGCTTTTGTGGATTTGTGTCCATATATAGAAGTAAAGGATTACTTTTATCACTAGGATTACCTTATTGCCTTTGTTCTGTTTCCATCTTTTTTTTGCGAAAGTCATACAGGTTTTAAATAAAAGTCATTTATGGGTGAACTATTCCTCTAAATATAAGCTACGCAACTCAAAGATCCTTCCGGTTTTTTTTCAAAGATTTTAATTTGCCTGGATTAAAAAAGTGTTTTACTGGCTAGAACTATCATCATTTTTGTGTATTTAAAAAAAATAAAGCCTTGTGCAATCTAAGATCTGTTCTGCTACCATCCTTTTTCAAAAAATCATGATGATATTATAACATTGCCAGTGAAATCAATATTAAATTCAGTCTATGTTAAATATGTTGAGAGCTTTAGATGTTTTCTTTATCGACAGGGGCTAAAAAAAACCCCATCCCACTGTTTTGGGGGAAACAACGACATCTAGAAGATAAATATACAGAAGTAAAATGAATAGAGTAAATACACCATCCCAGATCATTTCTCTTGGATCTAAAAATATCAAAACACTCATTAGCTCCAGCTGTCATTACAAACCACATGAAGTAATGAATACAAGAATAACTTATGACCTCATATCAAAGACACA
>CM065673.1:14278533-14373533 GCA_033220385.1 Triplophysa yarkandensis
ACCGTGTTGCCCTTTCCGGGGGAAATCCGAGACAAACACAAAGCGGGGGGAGGGCGAGAGGGTGGGGGACAGGAAAATCGGCCCTGGGAAGAAGGAGAGGGAGGGAAAAGCAAGGTGTTGGCCACACAGCATGTGGTAGTCTGTTGCTTTCAGGACTACTTAAAACACCGTATACCTCCCCGCCATTTCTCTATTGTCATCGACTTCTTCTACCTCACCCCCACCTTGCTCCTTGAAAATGGCTCATCTTCTCGCAGTTTTGTGGGCTGAAGTCACCCCCCAAAACACAAAGCCCCAACACCTCTCAAGCAACAATAGGGCCCTGATTTTTCTCCCCGTTACGCGTATTAAATGTTAATTTTTGGGCTGCTTTTTTCAATTCAAATGCGGTGTGAAGCATTCACATGCAACAATGGCTGACTTGGAGAGAAAAGCTCAAGGAGGGCATTACAAAGGAAATAAGGGAGTTAAACCTGTATACAGTGTCTAAAAGGAAAAGTTGCTATTTAGGTGTCATGGTGGCGGGAAAAGCAAGTTAAAACGCCCTCTGGGTTTGAAGCATCGTATCCTCTTTCTCATGGAAGGATGGCATGCTACAGAAAGTTATGAATGCTGTGTGATGTTAATTGGAAAGGTTAAGTTTGTCAGACAAGATTTAAATTCCCCATCCACTTGACAGAAGCTATTGTTTCATTTTATTCCATTGTTGAGTCTCTAGCATTATAAGTCAAGCTCCTGCCTCTGTCAATTTCTAAAACACATTTTAATTAAAACCGTTAATGTGAACACAGAAAAGAAATGCAAGGTTTCGACAAACAGGAAGTGTGTTTGTGCTGCAGGTGTTGACCGGGTCGCCCTGCAGGAGCACCTCTGTGGCCTGTGGAACAGGAAAGAGCAGGAGACGGTAAGAAACTCATGTCATTAAAATCTCTTTAAGAGAAGCACGTGTGCCACGTCGCGAGAAAATATCTCCCACAAACCTGCTGTTTAGTGAAGAACTTGATCCGAAATGGGTTGCAAAATTTGTGGAAGTTAAAAATGTTTCATTAAACGGGAAGAATTATATTGACCATAACAATCAAACATTTTGAAGTCATCACTTGTGTTAAATTTTTCTGATGTTTCTTATTAATGTGAAAGCAAGTGGCTGAATGCAAATTTAAATCCAGCCATGGAATTCCGGTCCATGAATTTTAACAAAATCATATCGCAGTCACATGAAATTATCCGACAGCAACGTGAAAACTGACAGCATGACAGTACAATGGAGGAAAAGTATCACTTACAAATAATTAAGGTTTACTTAAATACAAATACAAAAGTAACTTTGCTTCTAAGTGAATATAACATTTTCAGTATTGGATCTGCATCTTTATTATTTTTTCCTGTTTCTCCATTTTTTCTTTTCTGCTTATAAATAAAAATATCATTTTTATTTTTAAAATATAGATGAAATAGTGTAAGAAGTTTACAAAACAAAACAAATATCGTCATTTTACCTAAACGCTTACCTGTAAATAGTAAAAAAATGTATTTGAAATGGTTTTTATTGTCTTTTCCACGCTTGCAGAGGTTTACTTTTTATTATTTTATGCAGTAATTTTTTTGTAATGGTTGTTTTGTAGCAAATCATATTGAAAATATTTCTCCTAAATATATGGGAAAATTTAATAGGCTTTTTATTACATTTATTAAGTCACAAAACATAGTTCCAAATTTATTATCAAATTGATTGAATAGTTTACGTTTTATTGTAAAATTACATAATATAAATATGTATAGTTCCAAATTTATTATCAAATTGATTGAATAGTTTACGTTTTATTGTAAAATTACATAATATAAATATGTATAGTTGAGCCTATGTATAGATGTGAATATTAGCTTAATTAATTTTTATACACATTTTTTCCGATAATTCATGTCTAAATGTATATATATATTTATATTCTCAGCTGAGACAGGTGTTAGCAGAAAGCTTCTCCCAGATGAAGGAGCCTCTTGCTGGGCTGCTGGATGTGCTGGATATCTGTATAGCCCCCCAGAAGAACAACTCTACCACCCTGTTCCAGTTTGTCCTAAAAGAGTTCATAGGCTGGAAGACAAGTAATCCCAAGGCCAGTTTAAAGTCTCTCGGGGAGGAAGATAGGTTGCCTTTACAGCGGCAAGCCTTAGCACTCCTGAGGGACTCACAGCCGGGGTATATGGATCCCCTGCTGGACATCTACCAGCTGAGTTTACTGGAAAAACCTCTGTTGATAGAGCATGTGTCCTTCCTACATGACTGCTGCTGTTTTAAAGAGGTGCGTGGCAGACATCAATAATTAGTACAATAGTCATCCTACGAACTGGAAACACACAACAAAAACAACAACTTAAACTTGAAAGACATATACATCCTTGAAAAAAACACATTTTCCCAACTCAGGCACAATAAAAAGTGACAGGGTGGTAAATTTCACTCCAATATGTTGCAGATTTTCCATGTGGACAAGTTCTTTCGCTTTCATACTTCCATCAAACTAATATATGATTTTCTTTGAATTGATAATGTAAAAAAAAAAAATAATACTTTTGTCCTTATCTCTTTTGTGTAACATGGGGGTTCATGCTTCACAGACCCTGCATGTAAAAGCGACAACAAACAATGTAAAGGAGTTTCTCAGTGGGGCCAAAGCTTAGAGGATGTCATTTAAAACAACAATTATTGCGTGGCGGTAAGTCAAACTGAGGGATGCACACAAATCATAAAATATTAATATAAATTAATATATATTTTATGTAAACACCAAAACAAAATCCTAGAAATAAAAACTGAGCCAACAAAATTGCGTATTTGTTGATATTTTAAATGCAAATGAGAGGTTTGTTACCATGGACATGTGAAATTGGCTATGAACCAATTCAATAATATTTAAAAAAAAATATATATATATATTATTTAAGAATAGTATTATATCATATATCTAGGGGCAAACAATGTTAGAGGCAGTCGTTATTTTAACACGCAATCACAAGGTACCCTACCCCCGTTTGTTTCCTGGCGCTGCAGTGATAGCCGCCCACTGCTACGTGTGTGTGTGTGTGTGTGTGTGTGTGTGTGTGTGTGTGTGTGTGTGTGTGTGTGTGTGTGTGTGTGTGTGTGTGTGTTTGTGTTTGCGACTTGCAATGCATTTTTTCACTACTGGATGGGTTAAATGCTGAGGTCACATTTCGGATGGGTTACCATATCTGACAACAAGTTAAAGTGGAGTGACAATTTTAAACTCTGTAAACACCCTTTAGGACACTTTTGTGACTTATGCGTCTTATCAAACATTGTTGACTCCGAAGGCCCATGCTTCGTAGAATGACTTACAAGCTGATGCACTGTTTTTACTTTGAATACACAATCTTGTATAGTGTTGAAGGGGCAGGCCATTGTTTTCGCCTTGCTAATGAAAAGGTATATGTTTGTCGTTTTAAAAACTATGGGCATTTTCTGACAAAAACCCAAGCTTCTTATCTATTTCATTTAAGAACTTAACTTAAGTATTAACTTAAGTAGGTGAATGTTTATTTGGCTCTAAGTGCAATATATGTCTATATTTGATCTTAATAAATGACTGAATATTAATCCCCAAGTCATATTTTATGCCAATATCAAGGCAAAACAAAGAAATGTTTTCTGGATTTAAATATTTGGATATTAATTGGATATTAAATATTTTTATAATTTCAGGCCTTCTTCATGAGAATTAAGGAAGTCCTTTTTTACTTATAATTTCTAATAAAAAATAGTTTTCTTTATTGATATTTCTCACTATTGCATGTATTGTATTTTGTTAAAAAAAATACTGGCGCAGATCACACATGTTGTACAGAAATAAGAACTGAAGGAATGGCATTCAGGCAAAATTGTATTTGTCTTTTTTTCATAACAGGCGCTGGTGTTCAGTGTCAAAGTTAAACTTCAGAAAGATCTTGACATGGAAAAGGTGAGATGAGCCATCCCAACAATCTGACTTTTCCTCATTCTTTTGTATAAGCACTTCACCTTTTCTCCGTTCATCCCTATAGATGTGTGTGCCTCTCATTCTCCTGGACAAGCTGTCTCTGGCGGAGATGTATGTGCGCGACCATTCGAACCTGCAGCACCGCCTGGTCATGCTGCTGGATTCCTGGTGTGATTCTGCCTTTAACGTTCAGACTCTATTCAGGTGAAAATATGATTCATGTCTCTAATATGGGATTGATAGTAAAGTGCAGGAACTCTGTATAGTGGTAAATTATTTTAAATGAATGTTGTTGCAGTCAGTACCCACAACTGGTTCTTTCCAAGCATCAGATGGATCAGATTCAGCCCAAACTCCTCAGTAAACACGTCTACAGGCTGATGGATAAATTCTGCATCGACCCTAGTGAGTCATACTGTGTGCTATAGCTCCATATTTTTCAATGCAAATATATGTTTATAAATAAAATGCATATGTAGTTTTTAATTTAAACATATGTGTTTTGTGTGACTAAAGGTCTGTGCCCACATTCAGTCTACAAAAGAAAACTGGACTCACTGAGGTTTCTAATGTACAAGACATTTGGGGAGGTAAGAGTTCTCTATTTTTACTTCCTGTCCACTGCATAACAAATTTTTGTCTTAAGTAACAGCTTTCTTATATGTTACATTATTTCGTGTCATCATTTTTTGTTTTGTTAAATAAAAGCAAATCCTTTAAAATGCAGGTACATCTAAATGTTATCTTAAAATGCAAACAATGTTTTATAAGCACCATATATTATATGTCTTTGTGAATGAGATGTTCTCTTTCTTTAAGTGTTACATTATGACCCGAATTCACACTTTGTTTTATTAAGTTAATTTTATTTAAATATTTACCCGTCTTTTTATAATCTCATTTGCTTTGCATGTATCTGACAGAAATCAATGTCTGAAGACAACTGGAAAGATCATGTTCAGGTATTTTTTGTGTTGACTAGATATTTCAACTAGTTATATTTTTAAGGGAGGGTTAACCCAAAAAGGAGAATGCTGTCATTATTTACTCATCCTCTGGACATTTTGCACCTCCTTTGGATTCTTTCTTCTGCAGATCACAATTTTTTTTACTTGCATTGGTATAAAGTGTCTACCGTGTATAATAGAAGTCAATGGGGGTCAGATTTTTTGGTTACAGACATTCTTCAAAATATTGTACTTTTACAAATAACTTTTACGTTTTCTTATGTTTTTTAAAAGTCATAATTGGTGAGGGTGAGCAAATCATCAAAGAATTTTAATTTTGGGAAGGACTTTTTCTGTAAAGATTAGTGTCATTGTTGCTCACACTTTGGGTCATCATTCATCATTTTAAAACCGTGATAACAAAGTATTAAAAGCATCTCCAATTGAATGCGTGTTTGTTTGATCTTAGGCAATGGTTGAAGGTAATACAGAGCTACAGGTTCAGTTGTTGCTGCTGTTGGTTAAACATTGTGGGCTGCAGGCCGCTGCCCAGTGGGCCACGCATTACGGCATACCTAGAGACAGGCTTCCCATAGGGGTGTGGGACAAAATTGAAAGCCTCTCCCCAAAGCAGCTGTAAGTCTTAAATTGAATATGCGGGCCATAGATGCACGCTGGCCCTCACTCTTACAAATATTTGTGTTTTTCTGTCACAGAGAGATCATTTCAGTAAGCGCCTCGTCGGAGTCCTGGACAGTTTGTCAGTCTGATCAGCAAAAATACTATCAGCTCCCCCTGCCCAGACAAAATGTCCACTTTGTAGAGAATTTACATGAACTTCAACAGTGCAAAGAGATTGTGTTACAGGTAAACATGACCTGTTATTAAACAATTGCTTGTCAAATCCATTTGGTTTTATACCTTACAAATCCTACTAAGGATATAAGATTTCTTAATCCTTAATCTGTTGTATTGGAAGCATGTTAATTTACAGGGTAAAGGATTTGTTAATTTGGATTTAGATCACAAGCAGTGATTATATATTTTTTGTATATCTGGGCGTGTGCATCATACATTACAAGACATATTAATACTTAATTTGCTGAATTGTTCTCTTTATTTTGTGCAGTAATGATTGGCAACCAGCATTCTAAAAAATTATTAATGAGGCTTATTAAATACCACAAAACAAAAAGGTATTTAAAATAAGAACAGTCACTTAATAAATCTTTTAATAACGTGAAATGACTTTTTTCAAATGTACAAATATGCTAAGTGTATGTAATGAAAATGTATTATTGAACAAAAATATGTTTAAAATTTTCAAATTTTTTTTGTTGTATTCAAAAGGAAATATTTTAGTGAATCAGATTAACTTTTTGTCAGTTACACATACTTTATATGTTCAAATAATTTCAAAGCGTAAAAATGTACTATTTTTTGGGTTTAAATTGTTTCACGAAAAAATCACTCATTTCAAGATAGTATATGTATAATATATGCTGAATAGTTAAAAAGATAAAAAATAAATAAGTATGTCCTGCTTACTCTTCTTTAGGATGACTGTGTGGTTGGAATAGACATGGAATGGAGAGCCAGTTTTGGCAGCGTATCCTCTCAGCGTGTAGCTCTGATCCAGCTGGCTGTACCGGGACAGGTGTTTCTGTTGGACCTGTGTGCTCATGACATCAGTCAGCACAGTGCTACAGTGGGTTTTATCAGAGCGTTGCTTTCACACAAGAACATCCTCAAACTTGGTGAGCAGGTGGTTTTGTGAAGGCCTTTCTCTCTTTTCCATTAAATACTTATCTATACTATTTTGTCTGTGTAGGTTACGGGATGTCTGGAGACTTGAGAAGTCTGGTTAGCACGTGGCCTGAGCTGAGGGAAGAGCCTTTAATGATGGAGGGAGTTCTAGATCTTCTGCACGTCCATCAGGAGGTCCTGATAATTAATGTCCTAAAGCTTAACACTTATAGTATTACAAATACAGAATCGGATCTGACGAGTCACTGTCATCTGGTTAAAGTGTAAAAAACAACCATTGGTTAATATTATTTTGTTATGGTTGACTCTAGCTTCAGCGGTGTTGGTTGGGTAGCAGAAGGTGTCGCTCAGTGGAGGTCAGTGAGAGTTTGGCAGAGAAGGGTCTTAGTCTGCTGGTGCAGCAGGTGTTGGGAAAACCATTAAATAAAATAGAACAGCTTTCCAACTGGGAACGGCGGCCACTCCGTACCAGCCAACTCCGTTATGCAGGTGATTCACAATTCATGCGTAGTGGGTGGTGTTTGTAGTGGACCTTTTCAAGAAAGTTTTTTTATTTTTTTTCATGCTGTGTTAATTATTGCGCTTAACTTCGTTAAGAGGCCATCTATAGTCCTATAAAATTAGACAACATACTATTTCTTATTCTGCCACAACTGAAGCCTTAAACATATCTTCCTGTCCATATTTCTAGCCGCTGATGCCTACTGTCTACTGGATGTCTACCTTACCCTCTCAAAGGACCCGAAAGCCTATGAATTACCAGAGGACCTCCGCACCATCTCCTCCACCCAAGCGTTGAAGAGTCGTGAAGAGAAAAAAAACAAAGACAAAAGCAGTAAAGCTAAGAGAAGAGAGGTATGTCCGCCTGCCTTTTCATTTCAGAATGAGAGAAAGATATAATTTAATTTGCATATGTGATGATGAAGAGTTTTGTCCAATCATCAGGCTCGGCAAAAGGCGAATGAGCCTGACTCGGATAATGAGTGCATCAAGGTGATTTCAGAATACCAGGGACCCACTATTACACCCAAGGAGCTGCGGGTGGTCTGCGATAATATGTTACAGGGTCTCGGCCGTTACCTGCGATGTCTGGGGATCGACGTTAAGATACTTGAAAACACAGATGATCATAAAGTAGCAGCAGAGGTGAGGAAACCACATACCTGCTGCTGTGCCCCCAAGGATATGCTAAATATATGTGGGTCATCATTTTGACACCCCAAAGCTCTGTTTTAAGGCCCCTCCATCGTATCTTGGCTTCCTCTTGTACTCTTAGTTAAAGTAGACATATAAGCAATATGAAAACCATTGTATTGTGTTTCATGTTCGCAGCTGGCCCGTGCCGAAGGACGAGTCATCCTCACAGCAGGTCAACCCTACCAGACGGTAAGTGCTTGTTGGACAGATAAACACAGAGCTAATCAAATCTTCTGCATAGTGTTTTAATTTGGTCTTATGATGTATGTGTTTGTTTGCGTGTAGCTAAGGTCACAGGTTGCAGAGGGCCGTTGTCTGACTTTGGACTGTTCAGAAAAAGCGCGTGACCAGGCGGTGCATGTTCTCAGGCACTTCCACGTCCACCTCACCCCTTCTGATATCTTCAGTCGGTGCCAGGTCAGCAGTGTCTTTACACGGTTTATATGCAATTTTTTTTAACCATTTCTGGTTGACCATCAAATCATTGACGTGAAAGTGAACCAAAAAATTGTTGGCCTCAATTGGTTTTTCCTATTAGAGGATTTTCTGAAGATCATGGAGGATCATTATAAAACAAGCCTATAAAACAAACATGTTTTAACTATTACAGATATCTAATTTGTAACACCTTATGGTCAACAGCAAATATATTGGTCCCTTTAATTATCTATTCTCTTTGTTTAAATCCCCAGCACTAACAGCATAAATATTGCTCATAAGTTAAGATTGAACAGAATGTTCAAATGGGTGGAAAGAGAGAATGGCACAAGAAAGGGCAGGTATAAAGATACAGAGAGAGATAACATGAAGAAAAACAAAAGAGATAGACAGAGAAGGGTGTGAGACACAGAGAGAGAGATGCAGGCAGATAGTTGCCTGACTCATTCCTGCAGTAATACCTGATCTCCATTAGAGCTGCACCTCCATCTCCATCAAAGGTCTACAGTAACTTCATTATACGATATGAACTAAAAAAAATGGAAAAATGATTCTCTTGATAAGTTCTGTAATATTACCAACCAATAATATTTTAATTTCTTTCTTGTAAAATGTGTTCGCAAGTCTAACATTGCGCTACTACCATTCCTTTACATGCTAACAGAATATTGATTAATAATTATAATAATAATAATAATAATAATAATAATAGTTTTAAATGCCAAACAGAATACTAAGTCGCTTTGGTTAAAGCATCTGCTAAATGACTACATGTAAATGTAAATGCTGCTCAATGAAAATATTTTTTCATTCAAAAAGACAGAAAAAGACTGAAAGTTAGTCATGTTGGTTGCAGATGGATTTAAATGGTTATATAAAGTCAGTGACATACTCGATTATGCGATTATGCAATATTTACGATAATATTGCGCATACAATATTGCACACCTGAAGTTGTACGTGGATGTAAATATTAAAGTAAATATTTTTGCATAATTATTAAGAATTAGGTGAAAAACAGGATGGATTAAATGCACTCTCTTAAGGTCCATGGAAAATTCCCATTCCTGATATAGAGCAAAAACGCATATGCTAACAGCCTCATTGTCATGGTAGACCTGCAATTGCAAATATGACATTTTACTGTAGATGACAATTATTGTAAATAATTTTTGAGATGTTGTGATCAAGATTTTCATTAAGAAAATCAATTTTGCCTCACACAAAGTTAAAGTCTCTATAAACTCTAAAAACTTCATCGCAAGTTTAAACCATTTACTATGGTACACTAAATGACGCCAAATGGGTTTGAAACGATGAGTGATGACCAAACAGTTATTTCTTAGTTAATTATTACCTTAATATCACTTAGTCCAACAATTATATTTCTATAATTACCGTTAAGCCATAAGCATTGGTAGAGTGCACTAAAGCTTATATTGTGGAGAACTGCAAAGCATCATATCAACACACCTTATACCCGTCGTAAGAGTTTCTACCACACCTTAAGGCACTGCGAAATGAGCTTCTCCAAATGCAGGATGTCAGACACGGTCGTTTAAACCAAACAAGAGAGCTGCTCTTCTCCAGATGTGTCGGTTTTGTGGCCACCTATTTTTTCCGAGTGGGTGGCCAGCGGCTTATTCTGATCTGATACATTCCACCATTTGTTGCCTGAGGTCTAAACCACCTCCACGTGTTTGCTGTCTTGGTGCAGCTTTGAGCACAATGTACTGGTGTCGATTAAGATTGAGTCTCTCACAGAATCTAATGTCACCATTTGGACCCTAAAGATAATCTTAGATAGTGAGTGTATGTCATGAATGTTCAAGTGAATATTTAGGGGTCACAATACACTTGGATTAACAGTTAAATTAAGAAATTAAGAACCATCCGTATCAATATTGTTTTAATACTACAGACATGAAAGGATTGTAAGTTATTTAGCACCTATTTAAAGTTTAACATTAACGACCTTGTTATCACGAGTCCAAAACTTGTACCACCAGGCAACGACTGCCCACTAAAGAAAAAACAGAATGAACAATCAAAGATTAATTTCACTGATAGCATATATTAGTTAAATTCAGTAGATTTTGTGATTAAATTTTTTTTTATATATAATGTCAACATTTAACAAATTCGATTTTAAAAGAGTTGTGACACTCTACAATTTGTGAATAAAAATTGAGTGCAATAATTTACAAATCTCATAAACTCTCATATTCACAATAAAATATAGATAACATAGCAAATGTTGAGACATTTTGAAATGTCATGCCAAATATTGGCTCATTTTGGATTCATAAGAGCTATTCTAAAAAGTTGGGACGGGTAGCAATAAGACGCCGGAAAAGTTAAGTGTTCATATAAGGAACAGCTGGAGGACCAATTTGTAACTTATTATGTCATTTGGCGATTTTATTTGGAATAAATAGCCACCCACAGTGGAAGTGTCTTTTAGAAGTCAAGATGGGAAGGGATCACCAAAAACCCCAATGCTGCGGCAAAAAAATAGTGTAGGAATATTAGAGTTTCTCAGAAAAAAATGCAGAGAGTTTGAAGTTCACATACAGGAATACTACTGCAATGGATATCACAACATGGGTTTAGAAATACTTCAAGAAAACATTGTCGGTGAACTCAATCCACCATGCCATTCGCCGTTGCTGGTTAAACCTCTTTAGGTCATAAAAGAAGCCATATCTAAACGTTTTCGCAGGCGTTTACTCTGGGCCGAGGCAACTATTCTGTGGTCGAATCAAAATTTGAAGTTCTTTCACATCCGAAAAGGCACTATCAATGCAGAAAGGTATATACAAGTTCTAGAACAACATATGCTCCCATCCAGATGTCGTGTCTTTCTGTGAAGACCTTGCATTTTCCAACATAACAATGCCAGACCACTTAATGCATCAATTGCAGCATCATGGCTGCATAGAAGAAGGATCAGGGTACTGAAATGGCCAGCCTGCAGTCCAGATCTTTCACCCATAGAAAACAGGTGCATCATAAAGTGTAAGAAGACCTAAGACAGTTGAACATCTAGAACCTTGTATTAGACAAGAATGGGACAACATTCCTATTCCTAAACTTGAGTAACTTGTCTCCTCAGATCCGAGAAGTTACAATAAGAGGGGGTTGCACGCAGTGGTAAACGTGGCCTTGTCCCAACTTTTATGGGATGTGTTAATGCCATGAAATTTTAAATCAACTAATCTTCCCCTTAAAAATAATACATTTTCTCAGTCAAACATTTGATATGTCATCTATTTAGTATTCTGAATAAAAACTGAAATTAATAACTTCCACATCATTCCTTTCTGTTTTATTCCCAATTTGTGTTCCAACATTTTTGGAATCCAGTTTGTATATGAAAATCTGAAATAGATAAAGTAAAATATGTATGTTAAAAAATCGGAACTAAATGTCTGAAATACTAACTAAGCTTTTTTAAAAGTATTTTTTACTTAGAAAGCAATAATACAATAATATTATAATCAAGAATTGATTTTGCAAACCATTCGAAAAATTTGGGTCACTTGAAATGTTTTATGATTTTTAAGACTTTTTGACCTGAATGCATTTTATATTTATTTTCAAAGTTGGCTGTGAACACAAGTTTAACCTAACATTCTTGAAATGCTGCTGAATCTGCAATAATACCTGAAATAGGCCGTTGTATTTTATGAGACATATCATTTTAAAACACTTGAATTCATGTATTTGCATGATAACGACTACATCGGCACTGAATAATTACTTTGAAACAATTCCTTTTCAAACACAAAGCATGATGTGCCGATACAGCGCGGCAGGGGTTTGTAGCTTGGAATCGGAGAGAAATGTTGAAATATGAAGGTGAGGTTGAATGAAAGAATGTTTGATAGCAGAAAGATGGTGGGGGTTTGAAAAGGCAGTTTTGATGTTGTACCCCAGGGCTGGTATGTGGAAGCCCACCCATGCTAAGTTAACCCTTTTGTTATCTGATTGTAAAGTCCTTTGATTAACAGTGGCTGGCTGACTTGCCCCCCCTGGCTCTTTTGAGAGGCATTCCTGAAGCCCCTCTGAGCCCCCTGTGTGGCCCATTGATACTCATTGCCAATCATTAACCTCTCCCCTGCTCATCCCTCCATAATCCCCCTCTCTCTCTCCCTGTCCTTCAATATATCTGTCTCTCTTTTTTCCACACTGATTCATCAATGCCTCTTCCAGTGAATTCCTCTCTGTCCACACCAGGTTTAAGCCTGGCTCTCTTAAGCTGAGTTCAAATCAGTGTCACCACATTGACTAGACTGCTATATGGTAGAGCTCAGATCCAGATGTTTTCTGTCTTGAAGATTGAACTGGCTTACAATGTCCATTCTGGCTTATCTAGGCAGGTGTGAGTCAGGTCCAAATATTTTAGAGAAACCTTATTGTCAACTATATGTCTACAACAAAGGTGGTCAAAAATGCTGATGCATTCCTGACAACTGCATTTTATGCATTCAAACACAGTCATTGTAAGATTTAATGTAAAATTCTCATGTGTACTTGACCCGTGCACGTTGCTTTTCAGAGCTTTTTAGTTCTGTAAGTCCATAAATCTATACTTTGGTACATCTCAAATATTAGTATTTTCTGTACTACTCAGTTATTTCTTCTGGGAAACAATGTGATGGATTATTTGCAGAGATGTCGAAAATATTCAGAAATGGAATGAGCTCAGATTTGCCAAGTTATTTATAAGGACTACATTATTGAATATTTGAATATGAACTTAAACATTTACTCAAATGCTGACTATTTTCCACAAATAAAAAATACACATCCATAATCTTTTTTTTATATTTATCTAATTTAACATTTTCTCCAATTGACTTCCATTCATTGGAATTTTTGTTTTCAACAAGGAGTCACAATTAAATGACATGAAAGTTAAAAATTATGATTTTATTTTTCAGCGAGGGGTTTAAGGTTCAAGTATTTAAACATCTATATCATTTGTTATGTCTTTCTTCTATTTATTCTTAGCAATTTTTGCAAAGACACATGAGATGAACAACTGAGATTCTGCACAACAAAAGTAACTATAAAGAAACAGTAGATACCATCGTGAAACCCTCATGTTATTTTAATCCTGTGACTTTTTTTCTTTAGAAGAACATGAAATGAAAGTGACCTATATGTATGATATGGTGACCCATACCTCAAATGTGACCACTGCATTTAACCCATAAAGTGAGTAGGGAACACATGCTCTGCAAGTTGTGAACACGCATACCTGAAGCAGTGGACAACTATCAATGCAGCGCCCATAGAGCGAACATGGGTTAGGTGCCTTCTCAAGCACATGTCAGTCGTTACCTGTCACCCCTTGGAATCCACCCATTTATCTTGTGATCCCGATTTTGACTCACTTAACACTCGACCCTGACTGCCACCAATATTAAAAGACATTTAATTTTGGCAACCAAACAGCACTCCAATATAACAGCTTTAATCATCTTCCATTGAAATATCTTATTTTGTATTCCACAAGGAGTCATCATTGAATGACATGAAAGTTAAAATGATGATAGATTTTATTTTCGGGATTAACTATTTATCACCACAACGAAGTCCTTTAGTTATCTTTTTAAGATTTGACTTTTTGTTTCCCATTTTCTTTACTGTATCTTTAAAAATGTATTTTTAGGGTTGGCAAGCACCACCAAATATTTTTATCGAGGGGTTTAAGGTTTGCTTTCTGGCACCTGGAAAAAGCAATCTAAAACCATGTTCTACACAGAACACCACTCCTTTAACTGGTGTCTGGTTATACGTTTTACTGTGATATCATTTTCTCTCATACCATTCCATGTGACATCCCATTGGACCTGCAGGGCCAGTTTTTGGCTGGGCTCAAGTGCTCCAATTTCATTTTGAAAAACCCTCACTAATGTTCTTCTGCAGTTGACATCCAAATCATGGAGGCTAAATTTCTCAATTTTCTCAACGGTCTTCTATGACGACATCAAATGATTGCCAACCCCTTTTTAAAACCTGAGACTGGCATCACAGTGCCCCTACTAAAGGATTTCCTAAGAGGCCATGGGGGAAGTGCGGCTTTGGGGCCACGGCCGTGGGGGGTGAACAGGAACTGAAATAACGTGAGAAGATAGAAGGACAGAGAGGAAGAGAGAGCGAGTGTTAAAGAGGAGTTTCGGCGTCTTTGATCTACAAAATGCTGAGAAAAGGGAAGAATGTAAAACAGCAAGAAAATTTTGAGGTTACTGCAGTGGAGCAAACGTGCAGAAAACTCTTGGCAGATTGATCATATTTCCGTTCCTCTTTTGGTCTCTCTTCTCTTGACACATTTTGATCATATTGTGTTGTTTGTGGCCTGGAACCAAAAGCAGCAGTTGAATGTGTTTTAAATGGATAGTTGACTCAAAAATGAAAATTCTGTAATTTATTTACTGTCATGGTGTTTAAACCCATACAATTAACTTTCATGAAACACAAAAGGTAAATATTCAACCTTTGTTTTAGCTACCAATTGCCATTTTATGAGTGGTAATGGTTACCAGTGCATCTCTGGTCCCCATCCTGTTTCATTGTATGGGAAAAAAGCAGCAAACATTAGAGATTATTCTTTCTCAATATAAAATTAAATGGATAGTTCACAAAAAATAATCTAGCATAATTTCATAAATCCCTCATTTTTTGAGACATATCAGTAGGTTTGAGTCCATACAGTGAAAGTCAAAGCATGTCATGAACTAGTGGTTTGAGAGTTTCAATCCTAACCCTAGGGTTGTGGCTTCAAGTCTCGGAAAATCAATACCATGTCTTTGTTGCCCTTGTGCAAAGACAAACCAATCTGTCATCAAAAGCAATATTCAGTGTTTTTCCTTCAGGAGTTTGTAAAATTGGTTGCGAATACATTTCCATTTTGACTAAAAGAGAATAAAAGTTCAGTTCAAAGTGTTTAAAAACAAACTTGTTGACTTGGCTTCTGTCCTGTCGCTGTTTCCTGACCCTTGCCTGCAGGGAAAGAAGGAAAGTGAAAAGGAGTGAAGAGCAAGAGAGAGTTTGAAGAGTCGGGAGCAGGGAGACATTCCTCAGACATGCCAAGACATTCCGAGGGAAACCATCCCAAATATTTCACACTGTGCTTCACAGTGTGTGTGAATATGAGCTATGACTCCTGTTTCTGAGGCCACTTTGACATAGTGACTGACAAGCTGTCCGCACCGAAGTCTGAAGTGTTTGTGGGAAAGTGCAAGAAAGTTAATGTGAGAATAATTGAATCTGTACATGTTGAAGTTTATGAAAGCAGAGGAGGGGCAGAAAAGTTCACACAAAGTGCGTCTTTTAAAAGCCCTAGGGCTTGTTTGATTTTTGTTGGAGTTTCTACCTTTCTCTTAAATTGCATCTTTAATATTTTCATTTTGACTTGTTGCATCAAGTTTGCAGATAAGACATAGAGGACAGCTATACAGAAAGACATTTTCATGACATTTTCATTTTGCATGCTGGATTTTAAAGGAATACTTGTGCATCCACTACAGGGAACATGTGTTTTGCATCATCCAATGACAAGCCATTTAATGAATAAAAACACATTGTGACATATTAAATTATTATCATTAATTAAAGAGTTAAGCTTTATCCATGCCTTGTCCATACGAACAGATTTAGTTAGATCTTCTGCATCCTTTTCTGCATTTTCGGCACCTGATGCCTTTTCTAGTAATCTGTACAAATCCATGGTTTACTTCTCATAGTATGGTCCATTCTATCTTTACCATAACTTTCCGGGTTAATTGAACAATTAACAATTCATTGAGTTCCCCCAATCGTAGAAATTGGGAACGTTTTTTTGTGCTTTTTTGTGCAATATGCAACAGACCGTCTTCAAAAAGAATATAGTCTATCTGTGGGCGTAGAGTCTGAAGGCTACGTCTGGACTTGTGCTGTTTACCCTGCATGTGCTGTTTACTGTCATTCACTTGAAATCCAAGCTTGGTGTGAATTGTCAAGATTAACTTAAACCTTTATTTTGCTTGAAAATGCTTGTGAAACATTGTGGTTTGTCTAACCTGTCAACACTTTCACACCTGAGAGGTGCTCCACTCTGTGGTGCATAGAAACGCAAACTTGGTGTTCCGTTAAAGCTGGAAATCAGTGGGAACCCGCCGATATTATCATAATATCCAGTATTTGTGAAAGACAAACACATTAATAAAACTTTTTTAGCATGGAAATATCATGCGCTCTCCATGCACATTACAGTGGCAAGGGAGTTGATGTGGTTTTAGGTCATCTGTGTGTGTGCATATGTATTGGAGCGAGAGTATATATTTCCTGTTGGCACCCCGGGTTTTTCTCACTCTCTGGCTTCGCGATTAGCTGCGGTGAGGAATCCGTAGCACCCAGCAGCTGGAATGTCCTGTTTGTCTAGTTCTGTTTGTGCTTTTATGCCTCTGTGTTTTGATTGGCCCGGCTGGCATTGGTTTGTATGTGTGTGGGACTGTAAGGCAGTGCAGAGGCTTGCTGTTTGATGTGAGCCATTGTGTCGGAGCCGGGCCGCTTCCTGCTACTGCTGAGAGAAAGAGTGGCCTTTACTTGGGATTTTCCTAAATATATAATTAAATAGTGCGTAATTTCCGTATTTTCAGCAGAGCTCTCGTCACACTCACACGTAGCTGCTTCTGTTTGTGATGAGTTGAATATTCTAGAATGTTTGTGTTTGTTATAACTATGAGAATCAACACAGAATTTTGGAAGTGTTACAATATGTTACAAAGGCAGTGTAATGGACAAAAGTGTTATAACAATAATGTAAACAAAATATGGACAAGACAATTGGCAGTCTAAAGGTCTGAAAAATGATAGACTCATTTGAGAAAATATACACTTTTTAAATTGTATTGTATTGAATAAAATAAATCTTAAAATTTTCTTAAAAAATATGAGTAGTGTTGCTGGGATGGATACTTGTTCAATCAATATTTTCTTATAAAAAAAAATGGGGCAAAGAAACGACGTTAGATAACAATTTAAAATGTCTCAAATGATTATGATAAGAAGCAATATCAGTTGGCAAATAAGCAGGCCTTAACATTCCAGTTGATAGAAATGTCCACTTTCAGTATATACGGCTTCAAGTGACGCGTAAAACAACATTCCTGCGCATGCTTTACTGGCCAAAACGTATCTTTGAGTATACATCCACATAAACCAATATTGCAAGTTAAAAGAACTAGCAAATTAAAAGACAATCTAGACATTTTCATTTTGGGATGGGTTACTAGTAGAGGAACAGTTATTTGGCTAAAGTTAAATGTGACAGATACACAGCCCATTCAACAAATAATTTATTTCATTTAATAATGATTTTTAATAAATACATTATGTTAGTTATATTATTAGCCACTAGCCGGACCAATAAACAACCAAAGACCGGAAGTTAGCTCTCTGTAAAAATATAAAACGTTTGCCAGTTAAAAATAATGGCCAATGGATTAGGAAAAATTTACATGCTTCTTATCAAGCCGTATACAACCAGATCACTCACTTTAGGGAGCATTGCCATAGAAGAATAAAGATCAAGTGTTGGTTTCCAAGTGAATCCACTCATTAAAAAAAAGATTAAATTAACAGTAATTCACTTTGGATTTAAGCATCAGCCATGCTGTTCATTTATCACAATAAACTTATCTGTTTATTTATAGCTTAAGAATTTGTCTTTCCATGACCCACCTCATGTCAATGGTTCTCCAAACCCCTGCGCTGCAAGACGGTCCTGTTCAATGACTAACCTTAATTATTAAAAAAAGCAATATCAATGCTTGCCTTAGCAAGTACTGCTAAAACATGTCAAAGCTGGTAAATATCTTTGAAAAGAACGGGATAAGGTGAGCGTAAAAGAAACAATGAAAGTTAGAAAATTCTTCCCAATTGAGTACGATAGGGTAAATGATTGACAGGTCTTTTCAGAGAGAGATAGGGATGGAATGAGAGAGGGAAAGAGTGAGAGCCAGATGAAATGAGCTCTTCTTCTCACTCCTGAGAGCATTCCTGAGCTGCGATGATGTCATGAGAACTGGCCCGGGGCAGACAGGCCTGCTTATGTTCCTCATAGAGGAGGGGCCGCACTCTCTCACCTCACGGAAAGAGAAAACCATATATCACTTCCATACCGCACACAAATATGTGCGTTGAGAAAGAAGCTCGGTTCCAGACTCAAACACAGTCTGTGCGAGTGTGTGGCCACCATGAATACTTCAAGACCTTTTTGTGAAGTATTATTGGACTCCTGTGTTGCGTAAACATAGATATTATCTTTGGCCTAGATTGTGAAACAAGATAATTTAAGTGCATAAGAATTCAGCTTATTTGTCATATAGGTTATGATGGCATCAGCTGTATGTTTATGCTGAACGTTATTACAGACATTTACAATTTTTGTTTTTCCTAATGTTAGCTTCCTAGGTTTTTGTGTCTAAATAGTCTTGTATTTATTTTGACTTTGTTTTTCTGGGATTATCTACAGGGTACATGTAATGCTGCCTAAATTTAGGCCGAAATATCATTCCCTCACTTCCTTTACATTAAATGTGTTCCATTGTTGCAAGTTATAAAATCTTAGGTATTCCACTAAATAAATTTCAGAGCAGGGGTATTTATTTACACATCATTCAAATATATGATCAAATTCTGACTTTAAGGACCGATACTGGTTTTTGGCAAACCGTGGCAATTCTCTGTATTTGGCAAGACAGTGTTATATTGTAATAGTTACATATGTGAAAGTGTTTTGATGGGCACTTTTACAAACTGTACTTGGAAGGTTGCTCAGTGCAGTCATTCTTATGAATGGAGTGTGTGTTTTACTCAGTGTGTGCAGGAAAGGAATGTATCATGTGTGTCTATGATTTGCCATGAAAGGAAGATTGACTCTTACCATGTGTGTATTTCTGACAGCTTTTCCATCCCCAGAATTTATCTTCAAGTTTCCATGTTATTACAGACTGTAGAGAGTTATACTTTTTTACAGGCTGTCATTCAAACCCATTTTTTCTTTGTTGTCTTTCAAGAGCTAACATTCTGAAAATGACACAGTGGATCCCAAAATTCAGGGCTACGTGCTGTGTTCCCTGTAGCTCTACAGACTGAGTTGTGCACAGTGTAACTGCTATCCCCTCTAAGCTTTGGTCGAGCAGAGTAATTTAGTTTAGTTGGTCAACTAAATAAGTTTGAAATGCTTCTCTTTCTTTAAACAAGTAGCTTTTATGTAATTATACCATGGCAATGATACATGAAACTCTAGGGGTAAGGGGTAGGGGTAAGTGGCCTTAAAAAACTTAAATATGGACACTGTTGAAACACTGCTCAAGATTCAGTTTTGGGTTCCTGATACAATATTATGGTGATATTTCAACAAAGTAATAATCATTGCCCAAAGAAGAATTTACTATGTTCATAGGTGGTATGTCTTTGGCATTCCATATTGGCAAGCCATGCAGAGTACATGGGAATGTTGTTGTTCTTGTGATGGATTCTGGCTAGTCTGTGTACTTGCAGACACTGTCGAGACAGTAAAAACAAGACCCCCGTCGAAGCTTGTCACTTTAGCGTGTGAGCCATAACAGCTCTGGAACCCTATTGCTAGTGTATGTTTGTCTTTGTGTGTGTTAATGAGGAAGGACCGAGGACACACAGTGTGTGTATGTGCTGGGTAAGCGTGTGCAAAAATATATTTTATATTGAGTGCATGAAAGTTGCATAGGTCCAATTTAATAATTTTTTTGTCCCTTGTTGTCATACTTCAGGTATATGAATGTATTTTGTTGTAAGCAATGCATCTGTCAATGTGTAACATTCTGTTAAGGATAGCACTTTTCAAGCTAAACATTTTATAAAATGTAAAAGTTACTGACTGAATGGTAGTAGAAGACTTTAGGGCCTGTTTTTAAATGTAATTGCAAACATTCCTCAGAAGTGACATCATTCAGTTTGCTTTTGTAATTTATGACATTCATATATTTAAAGCATCTGAGTATCTAAATACTTTTCCGGGCCATTGCAAGCTTGGGAATGGGGGTCAACAGAGGCTGGCAGTGCTTCCTCTGTGTCTGATTCGCTTGATGTTATCAAGGGTTGGAAGTCTGTTTGCTTTGGGAGTGCTGGGCAGTTAGGGGTGGGAAGGGTCGAGTAGCAGCCCCCCATGGGACAGTCGAGGTATACGGACACCGAGGTCAGCCTCTCCGGCTTGGGAAAGGGCTGGGAGAGCCCGGACCACTGAATGACATTGAATAAAAATGGAACGGAAAATGGCCAAATTCAGACAAGGAAAGACGCACGCTCGCCCCTTCTTTCTTTCCTCCCCTCCTTTTGGATTAACCGAGGAAAGTCGGTTTTCTCACAGGAAACACTGCTGTATCCATGGTGCTTGTGCATAAGGAAGAGACCCTTAGGTTAACCTCAACTGTTTTACCTTTAATGGATTAAAGGGATTCCCCAATATTTTTGACAGAGGCTGGGATATGTTCATTACCTGCCTGGACTTTGATGTGATACACCACCGTGTTTGAACTCTACATTTCATCCCTCTTTTGAGCCTCTTTTAAGATCTCCATTACAAAGAATGAATACACAGATGGCCTCAAAGCCACAGTGTAAGAGCAGTAACCCAAAGAGCTCAACGGTTGTGAGAGAACTTTCCAAATCTCCCTTGCAAGTTCCCTATTGGTCAGGTTACGTACCTGTCTGTGTCAGTCTGTTTAAACCCTGCCTCTGAGAGGTATTTCTCGTTTCCATTCTCACCGTTTTTTCTCAAGTCTTTTCATCACTGTCTATTTTGGTGAGCCGGGCCGGTCCAGCCGGTTCCCACAGAACAGTTCCCATGGTTATCGGCAAGGAGATAGCGTCAGGGATGGAGGATGATTGGGACTGGGGGGTTGCGTAGTTTGACAGAGACTGGGAAAGACAGCTCTGTTACTTGGAGATAGCAGTCCTGTTTCATGGAGGGTGATTGGGGGGGTCGAGCAAGCTAGCTGGGGTTACTGGGGTCCAGCTCTCAGATATCAGTGAAGAGCAGGGGGCAAAAAAAGCTGGAGATGGTGGGGGAGATGGTGGACTGAGGTGGGGCGGAGCAATAGAGTTCCGGGGGCACTCGGAGAGGGACAGATTCAGTTCCCACACTCATAATGACTGTGTCACAGGAGACTGAAAAGGGACAGCCTCTGGCCCTGGGGAATTTTGCAGGACCGATCAGGACGCAAGAGTAGGAGGGGTGACGAGGACTGCCGATGGCGTCCGTGACACAGGAAATCTCTCAGGCCTTTTTAGGCTTCACCTCTTCGCTTTCACACCCGAGGTGAACCCCAATCCCAACCCCCAGTGCTCCTTTACCTCAGCGTTTCCACTTCATCTCCCCCTTCTTCTGTCCCTTTCCCCCAGGCCTTTGTTCACCATCTTGTCCCATTTCCTTCCTTGTTCTTCTTTTCTCTCACACTACTTTTTGTCCACCCCTGCTGCCATCTCAAAGCCCTCTGGTTTTGTCCTTTTCTTGTGGACACCAACACTTAGAGAGGGTTGCTTTGAAGTCGGCTTTCTCCTCTCAGGCTCTCATGTCTTATCCAGCATCATTAGCACTTGACCTCTGTCCCCTCACGCCCTTTCATTTCACTTTATCTCCCCCTTACTGTGCGTGTGTGTGCGTGATTATCTTTGTGAGAAGATCAAGCTCATTGGGTCTCATTTGCACTCTAATTCCATGGCACAATGAGCCTTTCATGTTTGCAAAACTGTTTTCCGGAGTTCGATACTTTCGGCACCTTTGGGTCCCTTTGACGTTGCAAACTGATACCCCTTCACCACTAAACTGGTGCTCTTTATCTGGGTCTGGACCAACTTGTTCATGCACCACCACCATGTCTGTGGAAGAGATGTGGCATTTATTTAATTGTGTTCTCCTAAGACCGCCTTTCAATTTTGGCCTTGGGTAGTTGAGTTGATAATATTGCATTGTGGTGGGTGATAAGTAAGGTTCAGAACCTTCGGAGTTTCAGAGTGTTGACCCACCCTGTGGTCTGGAAACTTGTTTTCATCAACCTGACCCAGTCAACCCACATCTTTCTCAGCCTCACCCCCCACCCTGTAGGCCTGCCATAGTCAATATTTACAGTTGGGAATGAATCACAAAGACTTCACAATAGCATTCCAATCATGCTTAAGTGTGGCAGTTAAAGACAGCGAGTGAGAAAGAAAGAGAGGTGTGAAACGTAGCATGAGGTTTGCGCAACAGAATCTGGTGGCGCTCCCATGACCAGACATCAGGAAACAGGACAGGACAAATACCACAGTGCGTTACAGTGGGTGTGGTGGGAAGACTGTGCGACATGACAACCTTGCCCATAGTTTTCTCTCTTTCTCTTTCTTTTTTCCTGCATCAGTTCATCTTTGCTGAGAAGGCAATCAGGTTTTGTACAACTAGTGGAAGAAATTCCCCCAACTGACAGCTAACCGTACTAGGGCAGAGAAATATTTAAATTATCTGTATCGTCTCTGTTGCCCCTACAACAAAAAATATATTACATAGCTCACTTAAAACACAAAAATAGACAGTTAACTTAATAAAATGTTTCCAAAAATATAATATAGATTTTTCAGTGGAAAATATTTAAAAAAATATTCTAAATGTGCAAATAAGTTTGTTATTTTAAATAATATTTATTTACTAAATGTAATAAGTGTAAAATAAATATTTTAGAAAGGAGTAATTTTTGAGTTTATCAAAGTTATATTTTGTACTTGAAAAATACAGCAGTAATTGTTATCATTTTTATTGAGTGTTAATTGATTTGTGTAAACATTTCAAATTTAAAATAATGGAACAAGGTTTCTAAACAGTAAAACTAACTATTTTAAACATAGATATTGTTAATTTCGGCATTTGCCAATACATCTAAATTCCAAAATTACTTCTGAAAATTTTTTTTTGAAACCTAAATAACAGTATTTTAATAACGTAGATAAGCTGAGAAAATGATATTGTTCACTGTTATTAAAAAATAACTTTTATGATGATTAAATGTTATTGAATTAAAATGAAGTTATCCTTTTTTAAAACTAAGTAAATTCATTAAATTAAATTAAATTAAGAAAATGTTTACTTTTTATTTAGATGCGTCTACAAAACACACCTTATTCAACTATGTTTTAAAAACATTTTTGTACTAAAACAATTTGATCCATGTCAAATCGCAAAAAAAGGAACATTTTGTGTGATGATGCAACCCAATTTAATTAGATAATTGAATGATGAAACTACTGAAGATCCGATTCATTTAAATGATATTCAAGAAAAGAAATCAAACTTACAGCAATACATACAAGTTAATGGACAAATTGAAAATGACATTACATCACTGCCTGGGTGATGTAATGCATTTTTCAAAAAAAGCGATGTGTAAAACCATCAAGTTTTCCTTCAAAATCCCCAATTTGCCTCTGGAAGTATGCAAGAGTCATCGATCTGACCGCCTGACACGAAAGAATGAAGAATGAGCTGAAAGAAAATAGCTATGAACCATTCTTGTTTTCAGGGCTCGTAGTGGGACTATTATCCCCCTATTTGGGCAGTGCTAAAGAGCTCAGCACTAAGACGGGAGCAAGTATCAATAGGGTGGGTGGAAAGGCTTGCTTCACAGAGGCCAAGGTACCACACAAAATCCCCAGTGCCCCCCTGAGCCCTGCAGCTATAGCCCACACAAAGAGTCTCCTCACTAGCTATTATTTCCCAGCTCCTGTGGTTCTCTGCAGAACTCTAACGTCCCAAACCAGCCCCCCCTCGTCCAATGCTGCCAAGAAGCTTTCTGGGTTTGCTGAGTTGTTCCAAGAGCAACAGAGAAGCCTTTCTCGCACACATGTATGTCATAAGAAATAGAGAATGTGCGTGTTGACCGCGTCCTGTCCGTCTGTCTCGGTCTGGTTTTGCTCTCGGGGCAGTGAACGGACCATTAACGCTGACAATAACGCTAATCTAAAACACCTCGAGGCGGGGTCACGCCAGAGAGAGGGGTCAGGACTGATGAGCTTTCCACTAATGCCTCCAGAAAACGAGCAGTCTCACATGCATTACCTCCAAGAGAACTTAACTTTGCTGCTGTCTGTGCTGCTTTGGACGTTTTTGGGAAGACGCTTTGACAATGTAGTTTTAAAGAGTGATTTCCATTCTTGGTTTTTTAAATATAGTACTAAAGTGGCTTACAGTGGCCAGCTTAAATGTTGTTACGTAAAATTTTGCAGAGGAAACTTTTATTGCTTCGAGGTTGCTGTTTCATAGCTCACCAGATTGGTTAGACCTTATAAATTGGCAATAAATACAGCAACCAATGAAGACTATATGTTGAAATCTCTTGAGAATGTGAAGTTGTACAATAAATGAATGTAGATTGAAATAAAATTGATTTATTTTTACAATCGTTTAATAGCATTGTTCAACCAATAATTTTAATTGTGTACAGTTCCAAATCCGTTAATGGTTCTTTGGATGAATGCTTGTAAGATTTTTGTGCTCTTTTTCTTTAAAGAATTTTAACATACGGGAGGAGACACACGCAAGCATTTCCATTTAATCACATTTAAATATCTAAAATTAGATTTAAAAGAAATATTACCTGTAATTTTTCTCACAGGTGTTTACATATGCCAGATACTTATCAACAGTAATTTCAGTTAATGCATTTTCAATTACATTTTATTTCTAATAATATCCCTTTCAGTACATGTAGAATGTGAAATGCGAGGTGCTTTTGGATTAAATAGGTTATTCACAATGACTTTTTGCAAAACAAACCAATTTACTGGAATGAAATGTAATAAATGCATGTAAACTTTAAAGTTTAAACAGTTAAAAAGATGAGATATTAAAAAATATAGCTGTGATGCTAGTAACATATTTGTATATATATTTTTTGTGTTTGTATAGAGAAATATTTCCCCCACATTTTTATATATAAACTGGGTCGTTCTCAACCTATGGTTGGGCAAATTATGGATAAAACCAGCCATTGTTTTTTTACAACCAAAATATAAAAAGTTAAATGTGATACAAAAAATATTTTTAAATTGTAGTAAACTTTTATTTGTAGTTGTTATAGGTCTGCCCAGAGTGAGGTTAAACTTATGCCAGCCAAATTGTTGTGCCTGCACATGTGCGAAATCCTGTCTACATGATAATGTTGTTGGCTTCCCAAGCTTGTTATAAATGTGTCAAGAGGATTGCAATGCCAACCATGCTCTTCTGTTCCCACGCTTACCTGCCTCGCTCTCAGTTTGAATCATAGCACTTTCGCCTCATTGGTCAGCCAATCGTCATGTGACCCAGCCCGGCACAAGTCCGCTGCTTATATGCAGTCCGGTTTCCAGATTTTCCCATGGGAGCGGCGGTGAGTGAGTGAGAGGCAGAACAGAGTCTGTGTGAGTCGAAATGAAATTTTCCCTCCACTCCCTTCCCCCACCTCCACAACTCAATATCTCAAATCTGTCTTTTCTCCAGCACATCTCGCTAATTGGTACTGTTTTGGCTCCTGTAGAGGTTGTGTCCGGGGAACCCATCTCCAACACTGTGCTTTTGTGTTGGTGGTACAGTAGCAAATCAGCTCTTTGTGCAAACTCCATCTAAGACAGGACAATACAAAGTTTTTATTGCCAAGCTCACTACATGTGACTGGTACCTTTATGTGCATTAAAAGAGGCTTGCAGAGGTGTTGCTATAGGTGATGTCATCATTCTTTGTAAATATCAACTAGTTTTCCAAGTCGTAACACAATGTTGGAATTGATAAGTACCACAATGTCATAATCGAGCAAAAAGGGCTTGAAACCTTAGACAAGCTGGCCTTGATGTGCCAACAGGTTGTTGAGTTTCTAAAGTGTCTGGCAGTCAAGAGTCAAACCATAGCTGGACCTGTAACAACAACAGCACATATGGCATCAACATATCTGCCATAGGGTTTGGTCTAGTCACGCCTCGGCCTCTCTCTCATGTGTTTACACACCAGGGAAAGCTTGTGTATGCGGTTTTGGAGGCAAACACAGATGGAGCGAACCGTGCAAAGTACAGTAGGTCTGCAGAGACGGCAGAGCAGGTTTTGACTTGCTTGTGCATGGGAAACTGAAGAGCTGAGAAGATAGTTGCCGGTGTATTTGCATGGTGTGTGGGAAGAGATCACTCAAGGTGGAATGGAGAGAGCGTGAGAGTGAGCCGTCTGGGGTTGCAAAGGGCACCTGTGTCTGACACACACACACACACACACACACACACACACACACACGGTGGGAGAACTTTAAACCTTCACATATTAGCATCCACCTGTTTAAATGACAATACGTCTAAATATGTTTTTCTTTGTTCTGGCTTTAAGGATTATAATAATGATTAGAAATGTTTAACAGCATTGTGCTATAATAGAATGAAATGACTTTGTCTATTTCATTTTGTAATTTTTCTTTTAATTCCAACACCAAAAGACAAATCTGCTTTTATAAAGCTCATAATGTCCATGTGATGTCTTCATGTTTTCAAAAGAGCCTGAATATAATTCATAGTTGGATATTAGTGAAGGTCAAGGCACACACTGTAGTGAAGTGAAGTGACGTGACGTATTGCCAAGTCTGGTGTTCCATACTTGGAATTTGTTCTCTGCATTTAACCCATCCAGTAAGTGAACACACACACGTGTACACACACCCGGAGCAGTGGGGGGGACGGTGCCTCGCTCAAGGGACTCACCTCAGTCGTGGTATTCCCACTGGTTCCGAGTCTTGGACCAGCAACCTTCGGATCACGAGTCCAAGACTCGAACCACGAGGCCACTACTGCCCACAAATGAATGTTGAATGTATTGAATGTTGTTTTATTTTTTAATATAGAGGGTGAGCTGGTTCTTTAATGCCCGAATTTTCAGATGGAAGTATCACTGAGAACCGATGAAATGCAGAAATAACTTTGTTTCATGACCGACTGGTCAATGTCCCATTGTGGGAGGTGTTGCTGAGGTGGAGATTGCGTTTAGTGACAAGGCTTTTAGCGCCCATGTGTTGTTTGAAAGGGTGGGAATCGGTTCCTAACTGAGGAAGAGACAGATACCACACTGAGGTGCGAATTCAAGAGAAGCGACCCAAACTATTAACCTCACACCTTTCCTGCGTCACTAGAGCCGAGGTCTTTAAATCTTTGCGTTGTAAGGCTTCCCAGACGGTTTAAAATGACTTTCTGATTTTGATGCAACAGAGAGGCAGTCATACATAGAGCATACATAGAGATTAGACATTTGAAGCAGTTTATGAGGATTAGTACGAATACAAAATAGAGTGATTATTTCATATTGCAATAAAGTTTGTAAGTTTTGCACGGACACTTAGAAATTAATAGTGAAAAATACATTTATAGATTATTTTTCTTCAATATTTGATACAAAATGGGGTGAAAACATTGTTTAAATTAGTTTTTTTGTTATAAACATGTTTTAAATGATTTGTTGGAACTATATATTCTGTGTACCAAAATAACTTTAGACATTTACGAGTTGCCCATATATGCAATTTTATTATATTTTATTATATATTTACTTGACTATTTATTTGATTAGGGCTGTCAAAACGCATCAACATTACAATTTTGTGTTTACACAATGTATGATTTTGGATTGTTCATATCAATTTCGTATTTTTAAATACATACACATATATGCGTGCATTTAAGAAACATTTATAAAAGTTTATATATCAATTTCATTTAAAAAAACAACAATTCATCTGAATTTTTTCTATAAGTAGATGTATGGGTTTAGTTTTATAAATGAGACGATAATAAGCCCAGAACACCTACAAACTTTTTTATCTGGATGCGATTAATGGCTATGAACCGTTTTGATATCCCTTATTTGTGTTGTATAATTATTTATATTATACTGTGACTCTTAAGTTCTGTCTAAAATTTGATTTGACATCTGGTTGGTGAACTAACATTTTGTCATAACATTTTATTGTAAAGAAATGTGTTTTTTCCAACGCCTGTTTCCAGGCCTGTAATTGTGACGAGTACCTGGAGCTGGCTAGAGAGGAAATGACGCATATGATGAAAAACAGAGGTTAGTATTTAGCCATTTGTTTCAGTTTTAGTACAACAGCTGAATGCACACAATTTAAAAATCACTTAATCTCCATTTTTTACAACAGCATATAATCTTTGCCATCAGATGGTATCTTAAAGCTTTTCTTCATCCATGCCTAAAGCTCTATTTACTTATTCTCCCTTTAAAAAGGTCTCCTTCAAGACATTGTACCCAAACGATATGATTGCATGCCACCAGCTGAGGCACAAGAAGATTATAATAGATGGAGACCCTCAGAGGGCCCTGAGTTCTCTCCTCGTTGCCGCTGGGCCCCACGTACTGCCCTGGACCCTGAAACCCTCAAATTCCCCAGCGGGGCTGAAGTTCAGATTGAAACAGTGCCCCCAGGGCTCCTTCCACGGATTCCAGTTTACTTTATCTGCACAGGCTGCGGAAAGGTGTTCTGGGAAGGGACCCACTTTGACCGAGTGCTGTCGCAGTTCCAAGAGGTCTTGCATATTGAAGACGTGGTCACAAATGCAGGAGATCGAGGAGAAATTACAGATGTTAAAGCATGATACTTTATTTCTGTCAAAGTTCATTATTCACAGTGAAGGTTACTTTTATGCTTTTTGTGATTAGTTTTATTTCCTTTATTATGGGTCGTAATACCTGTGCAAAGACAAACATTTAAAATTTAAAGGGTTTATTCTGCTTTGCATTGAAAAAAAATTCAGTGGAACACGGCCCGTGAAATGGTTTTATATTAGGATTTTACGTAATCAACCATTTTCATTTTACCACAATACAGTAATAAAAAATGGAAATCTTTTCCAATCTTAAATGAAAAAATTGTTTGTTTAATTTTTGTTAAGACCTGATTTTGTTTGTTCGGTCTGCGAGTAATATCTCCATTATAGAGCTCAGTGTTAAATTCATGCCAAAGACAAAAGTTTCCCTTCCGATTTGCAAGTCCATAAAAGGATGATGTCTTTCAAACTGCCCTCAAGTCCAATAAAACATGCTCAAACAGAGCAGCCTACACCTGTGTCTTTTATATCTTTGCTCCCGAATATAAATATCAAAGTGTTCAGTGTAACTGTAGCTCTTGGTGTTTGCATTTGATTGAGATAATCTTGTCGGCTTCCAGTAGGAGCTCTACCTTACTCTACTCGGGCTGCCCCGGCTCTTCTGCAGTTCTGTTATTCGATACTAGGTCTTTCTTTGCTGGGAAGAAAAGCTCGCCTCTTTCCCACGCTCCTTGAACACGTGGTACTGGGTCTGAATTGGACTCAGAAGGCCCTCCCTCTATTGAGACGTCATGCTAGCTCCACAGAATCCCCGGCCCGTGACTCAGGGGCCTCAGCCCGCTCTCTCCCCCCTCCACTCAACTGTCTGGCTCAGGCGCCAAAAACCTTGCTCTGGGGCTGGCTGATCTGAGAAGAGCTCCCCCTTCATGGCCCAAGTGAGTTAAAATGCCTTTACATCATGCATAGTTATGAAACACCAAATATTTTTGCATTTAGAAGGTGTGAGCATACCAAAAGGTGTTTAGAGATTAAGATCCCAGAATATGACTTTTAAACTGTGATGGGTTGTTTATGACACATTAATCTTTAATAACACATGCACTAGCTGACATTGGGAGGGGTTTTTATGCCTCTGCATAACTTTCGCTCGCTCTCACTGGGGTTAGGTTTCTGATAAACGTGGCGGTATGGACCAGGAAAGAACGATACATTCCTGTTAAATATTGTTCATTTGACATTGACAAACACCCTGCAGGCTTTTCTCAGGTTTGTCTCAATTAGCACATATCTGAGGTCTCATTATAACTTATCGCTTTGATGTCAACTAAACCAAGTGGGGTTTGCAAAGAATTGTATCATTTATTTAGTATCATTTATTTGATTTATCTTGTTTGTTTTAATATTAGATTGATATATTTAATAAACACATATGCAAGTACGTATGCATACATTGGGGTAAGACCGCGGTAAACATATGATTCTTCTCGAGTTCACTGCAGCCTGGAATTGACCTGCTGGTTTCATCTGATCATAGAACTAGTTCCGAATCTGCGCCTGGTTTTTCCATAGGTTTTTTTTCTTCTATTCAGTCACCGATGGAGTTTTGGTTCCTTGCCACTGTTGCCTATGTCTTGCTTAGATTTGGTCCCTTATCTTTCATATCGTTGACATGATTGAAAAAGAATACACAGACACTATTTAAACTGAACAGAGAAGACATCACCAAATTTAATGATGAACTGATTTGAACTATCATTTTGCAGTATTGACACACTTTTTCACCTATCAATGTTGTTCAGCTGCTTTGACGCAATTTATTTTGTTCAAAGCACTATATAATAAAAAGGTGACTTGACTTGACACACACACAAACATGCATACACATACATTAATATATATACACAAACGTATATACATACAAGCATAGAAATATATATATTTCATAAATCTATTTACATCAAAACTAATTTCAAGTAGGCATCAAAATAAATGTAATTATTTAGATTTGTTAATATGCCTTTGTTGCAGAGGAAATCGTCAGTGCATGTACAAAGTTGGTTTAGGTCAACCACAAGTGTGGCTTATCATAACTATTTACGTGTTCCTTTAACATTTAACAGAATGTCGAAATGTTCTTATCATTTAAATGCGGATGTTTTAATTGATACATTTTTAATTAAACTTCATCAATATAATGACCCTCAATGTCTTAGAATCAACCAACTCATGCATCTTTTTAAAACAAATATGTAAAGAACCAGGAACAGTGCAAATAACCAGCTTGAGACGATAACGGCCCACTGGAAGAGGCTCTTGGTTTTCTCCACAAATATTTTCCAGAAGGCCGGTGCATGGACACATCTTTCTGATTAGCCAACAGATGTGCAGACATATTTGAGCTCTGGCAGGTCTTAAAGAACACTTCTGTTTCACACATGCTTGACAACCTGCACTTTCCATTCAAGTGTGGAAACTTTTTTCTCACAATGAAATTGATGGAATCTGAAATCTGGTATGGGTTCAAACAAGTGCGTGTAAAACAGATATTAAAGAAGGATTTATGTTGGTGCGGAAAATGTAAGGATATCCCTAACAATGTGAATATAAGTTATTACTTAAACTCTGTATTTGTGTGTGTAACTTAGCTCCATTTGGTGTATTATTTAATAAGAAATGTATAATGTATGACAAGTGAGAACTATAAACTTTATATGACGACAAAACATATTCTGAAATAGTTAAAATAAAAACCATATTAACCTAAATGAAGTTTTCAGGATACCTGATGTCTTATTAATGTTAGTAATATGAATTTTTCCCTACTTAAAAATATGTATCATTGGAACGCAGTTTCTTTAATAACCCTGATGCAAAATAATTATGATTTTAATTAGCATAAATATGTAATATGCACCTTAATAAAATCACTGTTATGATGGAATAAAATCCTGTTCAGAACCTGAATAACTCATTTTTCATCACATCTCAATTGTGTAAAGTTAAAAAAAGACTTATTTTCATTCTTATACGTCATTTCTACATTATAAATAATGTTTGCATCAATCTGAGCCATTTGCAAAAGTGACAGCACGGCCGTCCGATGCATTTTACATTTACATTTGCATTTAGTCATTTAGCAGACGCTTTTATCCAAAGCGACTTACGACAGTCGATTTCTACAGTAACACAGTTTGGTGGAGCAAATCGTGTACAAACGGAGCAAACGGTTTCACAGTGTTCTGCGTGTGTGGCTTTCCACGCCAAACTGCGGCGTGTGATGAAGGAGAGAGAGCGCAGAAATTGCACTCGTCCGGTTCCCACGGTACAGCTGCTAGGCCTGTCACTCAAAGCTCAGCGTCGCGCATGCGCACATCGGTGCGAACGGCCGCGCGACTCTAGCGCGCATGCGCGACGCAGAAGATTTGGGACACGCACCTCCGTAGACGCGCACAGGAAATCGCGCACGCTTTGTTATTGACACCTCAAAAACGCGCTGCGGTGTTCTTCACAAGCTCTAAAATCTAATGATGTGCTTGGTGTTCCTGTGGTCAGCAGTTTGTGCAGACAGGAAGCACACCAAACACACTTTTAATGATTTACATTATGCTGTTTTATATTTTAACACACTTTTATGCATCAATATTCACATTTAGTGTTGCTTGCATTGAAGTTTGAATTTGTTTTAAAAATATAAAATCAACATGAACCCAATCACATTAAAAACAACACTTTTATAACTTACACTCAACTGTCAAGAAACTTAAAGTTACTAGAAGCGGCATGTTTGGCCAGTAAGCCCCGCCCCGCTTTACAGCGTGGCCACGCCCCCACGCCAACCCCGCAGCCAATCGGTGTCGCCCAACTCCTCCCACGATACGTGTTCCCATAGCGACGCATTGATATGCAAAACAGCTCATGTAAAATATCTCCCTGGAAACGAGAAGCGGGGCAGAGAATCCCCGGACACAAACCGAACTCTGTTACTCGCGTCGAGCCGTCCAAACGCAGAGAGGCGAGTATTAAATACTAACATTTATAAAGACATTTATAACAAATATTTATAACAGATATTTTTAAAAAAAATGTATAAAAAATATTTATAACAAATATTTAAACGTCGCTTGTGCTTATTTCAGTCCAAATCCAGCGGCCCCCGAATGCGCTCATCCCGGCGGTCCAACTAACCCAAGCCGGTTCCGCCACCCACACGCGCGGGCACACCGACAACCCGCCCATGGTTTGAACGTTCCTCCAGGATTGCACGCGCGCCTCCTCGCGATCTCACGCCCGGAGCGCTCGCGCCGGTTCCGGTTCAGTGACGCCGATCCGACCCCGACCATGAGCCAGGCGGACATCACGACGTGTTCGGCGCCGCAGAGAGTCTTCCAGGAAGCGGTGAAGAAAGGCAACACGAAAGAGCTGCACTCCCTGCTCCAGAACATGACGAACTGCGAGTTTAACGTGAACTCGTTCGGTCCGGAGGGCCAGACGGCGCTGCATCAGTCGGTCATCGACGGGAACCTGGAGCTCGTGAAGCTGCTCGTGAAGTTCGGCGCCGACATCCGGCTGGCGAACCGGGAGGGCTGGAGCGCGCTGCACATCGCCGCGTTCGGCGGGCATCAGGACATCGTGTTATACCTCATCACCAAGGCCAAGTACTCTTCCGGTCCGCGGTGATCCGGACCCCCTGGCACCGAACGACGGGGGGATGCCCGTGACGTCATCGGCGTTGGTACTAAAGCTTTTTCTTGAACGCCGGAGGTGGCAAGGTTGGCACTTGATGCTGGCCCCGTCAGAAACCACGCGGCGTCTGTGACGTAACGATGCCAAGATCGCATAGCTTTACTGTCTCCCTGTACAGACGCTTCGCCCAGCTGATGGCATCTAAAAATCGCTGCTTTCGCTTTTTTTTGTATCAAAACGTCAGGAAAGTCGCATTTGGGACCCTCTTCAGTATTGTGTGTCATGGGCTGTCACTGCGAACACAGGCTGGCTGATTTATTTATGAAGGTACAGTGAGATGCGTTTAAATTATGATGTAAGAGTATATGTAAAGTCTATAGGGGTGACCCAAAGCTGCTTCGTTACAGGCTGCGCCACGCCCCCCTCCCTCGTGCCCGGTTCTTCGCATCAGCTACCTCGACTTGAAAGTATTCAGACCTGGCATTCTCTTCACCGTGCCCCCTGGCATTCTCTTCACCGTGCCCCCTGGCATTCTCTTCACCGTGCCCTGCCCTGGCATTCTCTTCACCAGTGCTCGGAGTATTGCCCAACTCATTTGCCCACGTTCTCCACCCGGGGCTCTGTATCCCCAGGAAGCACGAGATCACTCGCTTATGCGGACCCCGGAGGATCTGCCCATGACGAGTTTTCTTTCACCCGTGCATTTGTGTATCGTCAGTTCTGAAAGGTGAAAGGCAGCACGTGGCTATGAAATGCAGGGAGTTTTGTTGCACATCAATGTGGGGCCTTTGCGCCCCCCTGGCGCCTGGCCGGGTAACTGCAGGAGCTGAGGCTTACCAAGAGTTACTACTGAGCAGGACTACATGAACATTAGTGTCAAGAAGACAACACACATGCTTGTTCAAAAGACTGCCTTTGAGAGTCATGGCACCTGATGTTTATTTCAATGCTGCTTTTATGTGAGTGTTTTCTTTTTTGTTTGACACAATGGCCAACAGGAGTGAACGAGGAACGAATATCAGTTATGTTCAGTCTGTGTGAGTCTATGTATATGCACATGTGTGTGATCGTACCATTGCAGGAACGCTACAGTGCTGTTGGTCCGGACCCAGTCGCTCATGACCCTTCGTTCCCTAACCAGGAACCCCTTGTACACCTGGAGACACGACGGACGGGCCTCTCACCATCAGCTTACAGATTGGTCTTGGCAAAACAAATATGCATCGCTTGTCTTAAACTTGATATTTTTACTCTTGTTGAAAATATTGCACTGATGACTGTTGTTCATTCGTTGGCTTCACGTCAACATTTTATTTTTTCTAAATGGAAAAACGGAACACAACAAAATACTATTGTATAAAAAAGCTCCAGGTTATATTGTCTCACGTTTCGTGTGTTATATTGTATAACATTACGTTTGCAAAGATGTTCATATCTCTGTGATCGGGTGTATGTGTATACATATATAAATAAATGTGTATGTGTGTATATATATATACATATATATATATATATATATATATATATATATATGTATATGTATCTACGCTGATATCTCAGAGCACTTTCTTATTTGAAGTGCTCTCCTCCTGATTTTAATAAAGGGGAATAATACTTGTGATGGTAAGATCATTGTAACAAAATAAATTGCACGATGTATAGTTGTTTTAGCCCCCTGTTTGTCATAACATTTATGACATGGGGGTTGAATGACTGGATAGGTGTATATGAATGAGCAAAAGTTCTGATATATAGTTTTCCTTCTTTCTCTTTTGTCCTGAACAAAAATCTTTAAGTGTTGCGAAAGCTCTTTTGTGTTGATTTTAGCTTTTATTATGTTTGTTTGTGCGTCTCTTTTGTTTGTGTTGTTGTTGTTTTTTTTGAACATTTGTAACACTGTGATTTATGTGTGGTGAGAAAATGAGTGCTGTACTTGTTTGTATGTGCGTGTGATCATGCCAGTAAAGAAATCATTAAACATTCTTCAGTGCGGTTGTGAAAGTTTCTCTTCCTCTCATTCTCTCTCGGTTTAGTTTAGGTCTCCCTCTCTCTAGGCCAACCCGACCCCAGTTTCCATTCTCTCCTTTTTGTCATTCATTTGGCCTGGTCTTTTCATATGCTGGATAAAAGAGTGCAGGGGGTTGTGGGTAATTTTGTTTTAAACACAGATCTCCTCCCTGAGTGTTTGTGTGGGTTTTATGTTACAACTCAATGCATGGAGCAGCTCTCTGTCCTTCTGTTCTGCAGAGTTTCTTCATATTTCCTCACTTTTTTCAGACAAGAGAACACACATGAATGCTTTAACCTTTCCGTTGAAATGTCACTTGAGAATCTCCTTATTTTCGTAGACAGCGAGTTAAATTGAAGATGTGTAGGACAGTGTCCAGTCCAAACAGACCTCAAACGTTTCAAGATTGGACAAGGTGCCAAAACCTGCGATGACAATAAAAACATAACGTTCATTTTTCAAACATCTCCATTGAGTCTTATGACTCTTAGTACATTTTCTTCCAGGCTAATGATTCTACATGTTATAAAGAAAGAACACCTGAACAAAACTTTTCTCCGATTAATTGAATCTCATTTTACCTTTACATTTCCTAAATTCTGCAACAAATGAAGAGCCACATTGCACATCTTTATGATTTGAAGACGTGTGCTGGTAACGCAGCTCAATACAAGGAAAGTGCTTTGAACAAGTGCTGTTGTCTGCAGGTAGAGTTTACTGCGTGCTTTTGAAGACAACCCTCACTTGAAGAGTGACCTCAATGGCATCCTTCTCTCTTTCCACCCCCCCATGCCCCCCTCCATCCCCCGGGCAGGATGTTATTGTTGAGCTGGATTTCCATTGTCCGGCGGCTGAGTTGGCCACCGTCCCAGAGTGCAATAGAGAGGCCCCCTAATAGATTCTTCATGTGCCTGAGTCCCGACACACATCGTTGCAGGAATTTTGAAATTATTTTAGCAGAGTCCCTTCGCTCTGCGTGTCAACCTTCCCCCAACAGCCAGAGAGGGAGGGACGGTGTGAACCCAACAATGTGAAAAAGAATTTTGTGAATGTACTTCAGAGTGAGAAGGAAACATGCTTCTCTAGTGCTGAGAATGTGAAGTGGAGCCTTCGAGTTGGATTTTTTCCATTTTGTTTTTCGGGTGCGCAGGAATGTTCAGTTTTCCCGTACCTTTCGAGCTTTGGAAAGTCATCAAGTGTTGCCCAGATCAAAAAATAGTTTTCCTGCACGAACAGATTCTTGTCAGCGGTTTCGCATACTTTGGCGTGTAATTCTCAAAGGCCTACATCATTGTTTGTGTCTGCACAAGTATACACATGCATGGAAAAACATGTTTGTAACCGTGTTCATGTAAAAATTTGGGAATTCACAGGATTAGAGGAACATTACTGCCGGAAGGGATTCAAGATAAATGTCTGTTCCTGTGGCTTAGTCGTGACCACAAATATAACAGCCGGAAGAGTAACAAATTGACATTATGTATAAAAATTTAACTTCTCATGTATCAAAAGAGAAATAAGTGGGAGATGTGTTAAGGTCAGTATTTTTTGAAAATATTCTTACCTTTTTTAAATTGTACTTTTAAGTTAACAAAAAAAAACAGTTAAACAGTTTTTGCAAAAAAAGTTATTGTAGTAATAGATTTTAGATTCAATTTTAAAAAAACCTTTAACTAATAAACAATGTATAGCAAAAAAAAATTTAATTCAGCAACATGTTGCAAGGATGGCTGATGTTTGACAATAGCTGGTTCGCCAACTGTCAGCAATAGTCCTACAAAACATTTCAAACATAATCTAAACCAAAATTTCAAAATTATAATTATTCCAAGCAGTTTCAGTCTTATGATAAAAATAGAACAGTGTCATACACCTAGATATTCCCATTATAATGCACATTTAAAGCATGTAAAGTGAGAGGAAAGACATGAAGAGAGCGAGACAGGTGGCTATTCCTGTCTTTTCCTCCTCTTCTGTTTGAACTCTCTTTCATTCTTTCTAGGTTTTTTCAAGCACACAGTGACAAGCGCATTCATTTTCACTCCATTCTTTTGCTCTTCTCTTTTTTTTTGTCCTGCCTGCTGGATTCTGCTTCATCGCTATTCAGCGCCCAGACGGACCACCATTGATTAGAGACCTCCAACCCCCCTAAAAGCGCCCCTCCAAAACATACTCACACACACACCCACCGTCTCCACCTCACACACCCTGCACTCAGCAGCTGCTATGCTAATGAAGCCCAGCAATGAAGAGATGGCAAGAGATGGCAGAATGAGAATTTATAGAATCAGATCATAAAAGCGTGTCTTTATAGTGTATATTTCAATGTGGTGCGATGTTATTTGGTTCCCAACATTCTTCAAAGTACTTTTTTGTGTTCTCATACCAATTTGTGGTAATTATATTTAAATTGGCTGTGAATTTGATCATGATATTGAGGTTAGAGTTTGCTGTGGTTAGTTTATATCTAGTTCCGTTCTTAATTTAATTCTATCATTATTTGCTCTTTACCCTCTTGTCCTTTTAAATCTGTAAGACTTGCTCTCTTATGCCAAACACAAAAGAAGATATTTTGAAAAAATTTGCTCAAACAAAATTGACTTTGTCCCCATTGACCTTAAATGTGTGGACAAAGAATGAACCGGGACCAACAATTTTCTTTTATCAATGTATTTTACAGAAGAAAGAAAGCCATACCAGTTTGAAATATCAAGTAAACTAAAGGCAAACCATCACTTTAAAAATCTATGTACATCCTATTGAGAAAAGTATGATTACTATGTATTACATAACCATGTATTCGATTATCCATTGCTGAAATGTATGTACATATTCCTTGTTACAATGCAAAATTGCGAAAATCACTCTATTAAAAAAATATAATTGAATATTAGGAGTTTATACCAGCGTAGCATCAGTTTCCACTAGAAATGGCAAATTATGATAGAATTCTCAATTTGGGTTTAATTTTCCCTTTACCTAGCAAACAATTCAAACACATAACAAGGAAGCTAAATTCAAAAACATGTTGTGAACCAAGATGTCTAATTAAAACTTCGAAATACCAACAGTAGTTGGAATAGACATTGCACATTGTTGCGCATAAAGTCAGGATGCAAGAAATGAATCTAAACTGAAATAAATCAGTTTGTAATTTGTGATTCTATCAAGTATATCATCTTTACAACAGAAAGAAAGTTTATGCAGAAAATGTTATGCATAGCATTTATATGTTATAGCTTTACGGTCAGATTGATTTAATTCACTGATTCAACTACCGTAAAGTACTTTATTATGCAATCAAAGCAAAGAATTTACTACACTGGCATTTTGGCATTTCTTGTGTCACATTCACATCATGTTCAAGCTTGGAAGTTGCAAAAAATTTGGCAAGGCCTTCAAAAGTGTTGTGATATCTTTACATAAAGGATCATGCAGAAAGAAGGACAATAAGGGAGGAGGATGCACATATAAGTTAACCAACGGGAAAACAAAAGTGAATGAAAACAAGAGGGGAGCATTAGCCCTTTGGTGGACGATATAGGATGAATATTTTTTACGTGTATACGGAGAAGGCAGCTGGGGAGAGGCCCTCGTTCTCCTTGCTCCTGCTCAGCTATTTAGACGTGTCCCTGAGCGGCGTGACCCAATGGCCTGAAGGGTGGGGCCACCCATGTGACATCTGCCTTTTTCCGCGAGGGAGTGCCCATATGGAGCATACGGCTTTAACGCACACACGCGAATGCATACGTACATGCCCTGGCCTTGTCACATCGCTGTACGCTCTTGCTGTCTGAACCTTTTGTTCTGCTATTGTTCGTATCGCTCGCCCATGTTTACCTCATTCCTGCACAGACCATAAAGAGGGAGGGCATGCGTGTGCTGACAAGGGACAGTCTGGTCAGCGACATATTCGTGTGGCAGGCTGGAGGGCAGCCGTGCACACACACATACACAGAACCGAGGTTAAGGAGCAGGTTAACAGAGCAGTGGGGTCAGACTTTCTCTTTTCTACACATGTTCGGGTCTCTGTAACCAGAGGGCGTTGATGTCACCCAGCTGGACGCTCTGATGTCGCCCGTGTCTGGGTTCATCTTCATGAGGTCGATGTTAGCAGTATGACAGATGTACAATTTCACTGTAAACATATACTTGAAGAGTCTGGTAAACACACTGTATAAACTTATTCTGGCATTTCCGCTTTTTGGGATGTGGACCTTGAATGTCCAAATTGAAAGACTTGTTGAGAAGATGGTGAAGAAAGAAACAAAAGGCACAGATTTACTTTGATGGAAACACTTTAAGTGAGAAAAATGTTTTAAATACAAATTCAGTTTTCTTAACTTAAATAATTTGTTTTAACTGCACTTAAACGAAGATTTGAAAGGGAAATTAAGTTTTCGCTTGCAATAAACAGGCTGCCTAAACTTTCCTGAAGTGATATAAGATCTGTTTTTGCCTAAACCTTATGAAACTTGCTGGCAACAATTGTATTCTGTCAGCAAACTTTATTCATTCTTTTATTTCGGGAGAAAAACCTTTATTTATTGCACTAGTTCTCCCTAATGTAATCAGGACAACTGAAAGCAACTGGGCAACAAACCTCTTGACCACAGTGCAATCACATTCATGTATTCCACTGACTTGACAATCATTCGGTGTTAACATGTACATGTAAATACTCGAAAAGCACTTTAGAATGTGCTTCCCAGTTGATGAGTGTATGTCACCTCAACACTCCACATCTTGTTTGTGTGTAAGTTCACGCACATACGTACGTCTGGCTATGCCATCACTCCTTTTAGGATACACAAGTGTTAGTGTGTGCTGGAGAGTGATGGTGGGGAATAAAGCACTGGTTGTTTGCAGTGAAGCTATGGGTTGTAAGTGAGTGGGGATATGCGTTTATGTTTGACTGGGCAGGCTGAATAGGACTATTCAGCAAACCCCCAAACTGCAACCCTCTTTTCTCTCCATTGTCATTCTCTCTTCTCCCTCCTGCCCTATACAGCTCAAGACAGAGTGGAGAGAGAGAGAGAGAGAGAGAGAGAGAGAGAGAGAGAGAGAGAGAGAGAGAGAGAGAGAGAGAGAGAGAGAGAGAGAGAGAGAGAGAGAGAGAGAGAGAGAGAGAGAGAGAGAGAGAGAGAGAGAGAGAGAGAGAGAGAGAGAGAGAGAGAGAGAGAGAGATGTCTGGGTGGAAGAGGGGGTGGGGTTTGGGTGAATGAGGAAAAACCAAATAGGGACAAAGGCATAAAAGACTAAAGATCTGTGCTTTCCAATCTTAAGAACCCATACTTTTGCTATTATGAAAGGTGTACCACAGGTGTATCCATTAGGACCTTTTCCATTTCAATTTATTTTAGTCAATGAGGCAATTTTAACCATTTTTACAGTGATTAGCATGATTAAGTCAATGGTAATATCATGTTACTGGTCAATTATATTTACATTTGTAGAACCACGTTTTTTAAACATACTGTTACTTGAAAATATGTTTATGTATATTATTATGAACTAAAGGGAGCATCTGAGCTAACCCTAACTCTACTTCTTGTCAATTTATATTTTCTAAATATTGTAATCATAGTGCAACAGTTTGGCAGAGGAAGTTAAATATGTTTAAACTTGCAGGTACCTTAATAATAACACATTTGGTTCAATTACACACACTTAAATGAGTATTTATTGTGAGTAATGTTTGAAGCATTGACTACAACAGTAACAACAACATGTGCTTTCATACCACATACCTGAAGGTTTCTGTCATACGCCTGTCTTAAACTGCTTAAGCAACACAACGCTGTGCAATGGCACTTTTCTGACAAAGTGCTCTTTTCAAGAGATCGTTCACACAAAATGTAAAATTCTGTCATAAAAACCTCAATCTCTGGGTGTTCCAAACTGGAAAAAGGTCTTCGTTTAGTTAAACACGATTAAAGATTTTGACGAATGCTTGTTACCAAACAGTTCATGGACTTCATTGACAACCTTAGTAAGAAAAATCACAAAAAATCACAATGGGAGTCAAGTGGACCCCAGATGTTTGCTGTCCTAGATCCCTGAAAATATGTAATTTTGTGTTTAACAGATATAGTACACCATGGTGTCCCAGAACCGTTTGGTAATAAGGAGTTATGGCAATTATCATTCTCTGTGTACATCAGAACAAGGACATTTACACAGATTTTGAACAGCTGAAAGGTGAATCAATGAGAACATAATATTTATTTGGGGGTGAACTATCCCCTTAAAATGAATATGTTGAGTGTTCCAGAATCATTATGAGAAATAAATCCACACAGCTTGCTTGTGGTAAAGTGCCATCAAAATCTATATTGCTAACTGAATAGAAACATATAGTCGTTTCAAGTTGAAAATCTTCTACGTTCTAGTTATAGTTTAATAACAGAAAGTTACAAATGACAGGAAGAGTAAACCTTGACTGGATGCGGTTAGTAAGGGCCTTGATCATACGTTGGGTTGTTAACAAAGTTAATCCAAACCTTTTCTGACTTCTGTATTACACACACAGTCCAGTTGACAAAATGATCAATCAGTGTCTGTGCTTTTCCTGTGGTCAGAGTCTGGCTCAGGGTCAGGAAATAGATATGAAAGCAATCCAGGCATTAAGAGTTTCTTATTTTCTTGGTTTCACTTTGCAAAAGACAAAAGGTGAGATTTATCTATGATCACTCTTATTGATTCGAAAGGACGTTTCATGAAAGGTTACTCCTAGTTAGCAAATAGTTTTAAAGCATTTTATTTTAAACATTGAGAAAAATGTTAAGAAAACAGCATGGTTGACTGCCACTTTACATTTCTACAGTTTGAATTAAAAAAAATCACTTAATTGCTGGTGCATTGTCTGATTTATGGGATAACAACATTTATGTGATTGGATGTCCAATTTTAATATTTTACATAAATTGTACTATGTTAACGTAGGTGGCTGATAAAACATGGAGCATAAAACATCCAATGCATACATTTCTGCAAAAAAAATCCCCAGTCACTTCTTCTTTAAACTTTTTAGTGTTTTGTGTTGGTCCCGATCTTGTCCTGGTCTCGGTTACAGTGGTCTCGACTACAACACTATCAACAGGTTTGAAACAATCTGGAGAATTTTACTCAAATGAGAATAAAAATTCTACATATGAATAAAAACGGTATACACTTGCTTAAAGTCACTGTCTTTGGTTAGAGAAATGTATGCAACATTGTTAAAGTTGCTATTAACACTTCATTTTTAAAGTTGTTTTGTTCATATATGTACATGTGGTACACTAATGATGCATAGAATGAATTAACCTGACTGTAGGGTGTGCGTGCCATTGAGACTCGGCCTAACCGTGCGTTCAACATATACTTCTGTGGGAAAGTCTGAGCTCGATTGGATGCATGTGTGAAAATGTATATGTGTGTGACCGTCTGTATATGTCGAAGGAGAAGTGAACCTTCGTGCCTGAGCTGACTCACTTTGATCCTGTTCAGTGGTCTGAAACCGTTTTCCTGAGCTGCCAACAGACACGACACATGCACACACAGAAACACACACACACACTGCCAATTCATATTGACACACCAGACGTCTTCCCACGAAGAATCACCGCAAACCGGCCGTAGTTTCATATGCACACACACGCAAAATACTCTATATACCCCTCATTTACGCAGACCACTGTGGGAAACATGTACATCAAAGGTTTACTGAAACTCCACAGCTGGGATAGTCATCTCGGTTCATGACTCAACACGTATACAGTAAGAAAACTCAATTATGTGTAAACACCTTTCAGCTGGGCCAAGATGCTTTACTCATCAGTCATAAGCCGTTAACTGGATTTGAACATTTTCTGAAGAAAAGTTGTGCAAAACTTGTGCCAAGAATTGCTGCTGGGTGCCAGGTTGTGGCTTGGAGAACTTAGAATCTATTTCATGTTTAGGCTTAAGAGTAACTAAAGGGAACTTCAGTTTAAGGAGGCTTTGGTTAGACTGAGAATGTGTGAGTTTGTGTAATTTACGAGGTTTTGTGTTTGCCACGCATTTTCACCCATTTTTATACCCTTTAGAAAAAGAAGCACACTTTCAGGTTTTCAGGTCAAGGAAATGTTAAAGCATACCTTATTTAGTAAGTATACTATCATCATTGTAATAGTAGTGTACTTATAGCACGTGGGACAAAAATTGGCCCATTTTGTAGTTTATAAAACTATACTTTCCTACTGTAAGTTTAAACACGTATACTAACAACGCAGTTCTATAAACGTATTTTCCTTAAGGGGTATGGAATATAAATCTTGTGACCTTACAGCACCCCTCCAAATCATAAAATTGAAACTGTTAATGTAAACAAATGATCAAACAAGCTTTTGCTGGTTTTCAACTTGTACTTTTCTATAGGACCCTGCATAAAAGTGAATATCATCATCCTACTGTCATTTAAAACTTTGATGACTCTTTCTTTGGTGGGAAACCAACATTTGTGCTTTTGTGTTCATACAATGAAGGTCAGTGTGGTTTGATTGGCCACATTCTTCAAAATATTTCATTTTGAGCTCTCATAAGTGTGTAAGTCATACAGGTTGAAAGTCTAATTTTGGGTGATATTTGCCATTGTGTGGGAATACTTCTCACTGTATACTCTACATGCTTATCCACAGCTCTCGACTGTTTGTGTGAGGGTGTGTGCGAGCAGGTGATGTGGTTCTGGCCGGAAGGTCACCGAAAGCCGTCAGTTCCCTTTTCCTCTCCGGATATTCCCAGCATTCTCCCAGCAACATCACCAGCCGTGAATTCTGGGAAACAGGGGGCAGGAAACCTGCCCGGGCTGCTGAGAGCATAACTCAGATTGGACTATTTTTGCCCGGATGCTGGATCAGCCTTATCTGACGGAGTTTATTATCCAGTATTAGTCTAAGACTTCTAAAACTGGTCACAGATCAGTTGAAAGGGCAAGTTCTCACAATGCCAAAAAATTTCATTTTGAAAGCTGGTGAAAGCCCCTTCAGAAGGCTAACAGTGACCTCTGTTGGCTACAGTCAGTACATGTGTGCAGGGGCAACTGCACTGAAAAGAATCCATTCCTAGAATTACTTAATTCTATCATGTACATTGGTTTGACATGATTAAGTTAAGTCTTCAAAGAATGTCTTTGATATGTAAAAAAGTTATGTTCCTGATTTATAAGATAAAATGAAGTCAATAAATCAATAACCATTTTTTTCAGTTTGTAGATCAACATTTCTTGAGCTAAAGAAACATTTTCTGTACATGCTCAGTAAGATGTAAGAAAAAATATTGATTAAAATTTAAAATTAAAATTTAAAAAATAAAATAAAATAAATAAGGGGCATAACCAAAAAGAATTCATACTTAGTATGTCTTTATTAGACTGAATATGTGTTTAAATGTTTATGTTGAAATAAATGCCATTTGTAAACTGATCCATGCCCTTTGTATATGAATAGTATTCTTCACAACAGTTCTTTCTCAGTTCGGCTTCAGAAACTCGTCATCTCCTGCAAATACAGAAATGCAAAATGTTACCTAAAACAACTACAGTACAACTACTAGTGGTTCTATTCTTACAACAATTGTGTAAATCAGCGCTTATTAATCGTACAATCATATACCGAATTACATAAAGATATTACACATTTTTGGTACACTATCACTTCCAAAAATAAGAGCAATGCCAAGGAAGAGAACGTAGTTATTGATTCCACAAATAACTATTTAGTCAAAGGTTCTTTAAAGAACCACCATTTCATTACATATTTATAATCCGAAGAACATTTTTTAACCCAAAAGAACCTTTTTTGAGACAGAAGGGTTCTTTGCGGAACCATTAAGACAAAAATGTTCTTCCATGACATGGAACCCATTAACACACCAACATTTGTTACAAAGTAATCCAAGACCTAAAGTGGATCCACTTTATGTACAACCGTAGCTCTTCCAGAAACGGGTCTTACCCTCTCTCATCATAACACCGCAGTATTCATTACACTCCTTCTGGCTGTAAAATTTGTTTCCATTGCCTTTGCAGCTTCCATATAAGAAGGACACACACTTTCCAACGGATGAATCAAAGGCCCATAGTTTTATGGTAGCTTTACAGGGACCAGAGTCAATGGGGAGTCTACAGGCAGCTAGAGGGACAAGACAGATGTATTAGGGTCAGCCAGTGTGCTTATTTCTAGAGTAAACAACAAAATGTATTTTGAATCCATAAACATTATGTTAAGCTTGTAACCATTATACACAAATATGCAGACCTTCAACAATATATGTGTAGCGTGGTTTTTTTTGTCAATATGGGTTTTACAGATAAATGTTAGATGTGATTGTCAAAACCATTTTAGTTTTTGCCACAATTTAAGATATATTTACAATATTTTGTGGCATCGATAAGCAAAACCATGAAAATTGAATTAGTGCACAAAACCATTTTGCCCAAGGTTCATAATGTTGAAAAAGTAAAACTTTAGGCCATATCCCAATCAGAACTGTCATATGATTATAAAATAAATGTAATTAAACATTTACAATATGGAAATAAAAGGCTAGTTTCCACATTTTCTACACTGAAAAAGTTGGTTTTAAATAAGTTCTCTCGATATTAGAAAAAAAGTTATATATAAACAGCTCATGAGGAACCGATGAACTTGATGAAATTAAGTAATTCCCACAACCCATTTTTTCAGTGTTGTGTCATTGAAAACACACACACCCTCAGTACGACAGCTCTGCAGGCACTCCTTCTCTGTCACAAAGTTGTTCTGGTTCCCCATACAGCCTCCATAGGTGAACATCTGACAGGTCATGATGGATGAGTTGTAATAGTAGCGGTGAAACATTCCAAAACATGGACCGGAATCGACTGCCGCCTTACAGGCATCTACAAAGACAAACATAAACACAAGATAAGAAGATATCTGAGATTTTGTTAAAGAATCTATACATGTTTAAGTTCTCTCCAAAACAAATTTTATACATGCATTATAGACATTTTAATGAAAAAAAAGCTAAATGGTAATTTGTCATATATGCATGCACACATTAAAATATGAAACTCACCAGGTCCTCTGAACATGGGTGTATCATCGCCCGATCCCTCTTCAGGTGGAGGCACAACCACGTTCCTTCTTGCCCTCTATTGTTATTGGACAAATGAACACTCAAAAAAACTTATCTTCTGCACTACTTTCACCTATTATTGGATCATGTATGTTTTGTCTGAAATACTATGTATGTTTATGTGCTCCCGGGTGGCACCGTTAAAAACAACAAAGGTTACAGAAAAAAGCATAGCACCCTTGTATCAAAGAGAAACACATAAACTGGAGCGTAGTTGGAAACAAGCTCAAAGAGAGGTTTTCCGAATTGCATTGAAAGAGAGCACAAACTGCTATTTAAAGGCTCTAAAAGCCGCAAAATCCACAGACTTCCCTTAATATCATAGAAAGCAACATAAAAATCTGAGGTTCTTATTAAACTAAATAAACAAATTAACAAACATCACCAGATGACTTCATGCAAGCTTTTACAGATAAAATCGAAAAAACAAGACCAAAAATATTAGTTCAAACCTCAAGTTCATCCAGTAAAATGACTCCAACTATCACCCCTACAGAAAGGATTCTGCCATTTTTTACCTATAGAAAGGAAGGACTAACCCTAGGCCATGTACAAGGCCCTGTTAAGATGACTGTCATTAAACCTCTTATAAAGAATCCAAACTTCTGTCATTAAACCTCTTATAATGAATCCAGTGAATCAGGTAACTACAGACCAATTTCAAACCTCCCTAACCCGTCAAAAATACTAGAAAAGGTTTTGTCATTTCAGTTGTGCTCCGTCTTACAAAATAATAATATGCTTGAAAAATTTCATTCAGCTTTAGGCTCATAGCGTCTGTCTGAAGCAACATTTCAATATTGTTTCTGTTTGACCTACCCTAGTGATGCTTTTGATACTATAGACCACAACATACTTAAAATCTTCAAATTTAACACAGTTAAACCACAAGGATCAGTTTTAGGGCCTTTACTCTTCTCTATATATATTCTGCCCCTTTGTAATATTATAAAAAGACCAGAATCAGTTTCCACTGTTATGCAGATGATACTTAGTTATATATATTTTTTCCAGACCAGAGGAAACCTTCCAATTATCAAAACTTTCAGAGTGCATCCAAGACATAAAAACGGGGAAGACCAATAATTTTCTACACTTAAACTCAAATAAAACAGAAGTACTTCTTATCGGTCCAAAACGTGCAGTATTTCAGACTACAACTTGCAGTTAAATACCTAGGCATTAGATTAGACAGCGTGCTTACTTATTCTAATAAATATGCTCGCATAAATCCTATTTTAAAATCTCCACACTAGCTACCCATGAACTTTGAAGTTCTGCTGGTTACTAACAAAGTCTTAAACGTTTAGCTCCTGCATACTTAACAGGGCCCTTATGACACTATAACCGCCCCACTTTCTTAGATCCCAAGACTATGGACTTCCAATAGTAACTAGAATAAATAAATCCACCAAAAGTGGGTAAAGACCTCTCATGTGTAGCAACTAAACTTTGCCTTTCCTGTCCGGGGTTCAGACACTCCAAGTTCAAATTTAGAATTAAAACACATTTTTTCACTGAGGATTTCATGTAGTGGGGGTCAGCCCTGGTCTGGTGGTCAGAAAGTCAGACTTTCAAGCAGAAGGTTGCAGGTTTGAATCTCAGTGCCAGCAGACAATGACTGAAGTGTCCTTGAGCTAGACACCTTACCCCTGTTTGCTGTGCAGTGATGATTGACTACTGCATAATACTGTAAGTCGCTTTGGATAAAAGCGTCTGCCAAATGAATAAATGTAAATGTAAATGCAGTACAGCGAACAGTAGCTGGGCTAATTTTTCCTTTGGCATACTCATCCCGAATCAACTCTTACAAGTACCGCAATAATATTAAGGATATTATTTAATGCATTATTTATCTTTTTACTTTCAATTTTTTTGTGCTCTTTTCCTGTATTACTAGAAGAGAATGAGTTCTCCTTCTGGGCTTGATTCACGAGGTTTTTCTCTATCTGGAGTCGTTTCTCCTCGCCACCAATGGCTGCAGCAACTCAGCCATTTTATTGTCCATCAGCAGGCTGCTGACATCAGCTTCAACTGCATTTATTATTAATAATATTTAATGCCATTCATGAGTAAACCATATATGACTGTTTGCATAGTAAATTGATCTGATTTCTTGTGTCTGACTTCTGTCTGTGAGTGTGTCTGTCTGTATGTGCTGTGTAATCATCCGAAAATTTTGCTATATAATTAAATTTAACTTGACTTGACTCTCTACCTGGATCTGTGGTTCCGGCATGACCTGCTCACCTGGAACACATTCACCTGATGGCACAAAAGAAAAGTGACCAGGAGAACTAAAGACAACGTTTGAAAGAAACAGGGTTTTTGTTAACTAGGGTACCTTTGTTCTTCTTTATAACGATGGTATCTTCATCCATTCCCTGTTCAGCCACCAGAGCCTTGAAGTCTTCAATGAGAGTGGGTCGCAGCTCCATGGTACGACCTACAGGGAACATTATACCAGAAATTATTATTAAATTAGAATTGTGGGTAATGACGTCACCCAACACAAATCAGTCGATTTAACACAACATAAATCTAGTTTTGGTATGATACTGATGCTTTTGTAAAATTGAAGCTTTTGCCAGGAATTTCTATGCAATTGAGAAACATTATATTTGGATATTTTCACTCAGATCCCACTAAAGAAAATATTTGTTTTGGTATCAATTTAATGATTTTTTAAAGCAAATTTTATATTCATAAATGCAAATTGTAAACCTGTCTTTGTGGTCTTTTTAAGAGTCATATTAATCTGATCTCAGTATCTAATAATAAGAAAGCTATGAAGACTGTTCAAGTTTTTGCATAGGGAATTATTTTGTGAAATAATGGCCCTTCACTGCATTCATTGTTGCTTTTATCTTTTATTTTAAATCATTATTTTTTTAACTGGTTTACATGTTGTATGTTTTCAAGTGATATATGATTATTTTGTATTTTATACTGGTTGTATGCTCTTGGTTTCACCAATAGTAAAAAAAATAAAAAATAAAAACAGGAATATGACAAACTAACAAACACTTAGAACTGAGTTAAAATATTAAAGAAATTGAGTAGTTGTATATAATTAGAATACTTTATTCAATTTAAATCGCTTTGGATAAAATTGTCTGCCAAATGCATAATATAAATGTATATTTAAGATGTTATTACTTTTCTGGATCATCGTTGTTTATTTTGCATGTTATATAATATGAGGTGTATGTTAAGATGCAGACACGCAAAACGATTTGTTTCTTAAATTGTTGATATGATGATGCAAGCTTTAATTATTTACCATAGAGTTTTACAGATGTTGTTTTTTCACCTCCTGACTTCTGTTTATACATCACCACCAGTGCATACTCATCATAGTTTGTGTGAACCACATACGCATCAACATCAGCGTTCCACTCTGCAGAAGAGAAGCACACAAACTGTCAGAGGCTTGCACGAGAACACTACACATTTAACTGTAAGTTAATACTCACTGGAAACATGATATTTGAACCTTCCAGGTGTTGTGGTTATCTGATATTCTCCACTGATGGACTTGCAGGTTCCATGCCTGCAAACAGGAAGCCCATGGATTTTTGAATATGATGCTTGACTTCAGTCAGCCTTTTTGTGTCATTTTTATTATTACATTTCTCTTTAAACAGATGTTTTTATCCTAAGTTAATATACTTTTGTACATTAAAGTTAGTCCTTTTAATAGTCTGCACTGTTAAAAATATTTAATGCGATGTAGTTAACATCACAGTACAAACATTTTTATTACCTAAAAAAATCTTTAAAAAACATTAAATAGATTTTGTCAGTGGAAATAAATGTCCAACAGTTAATTGCTGTTAATTAACATAGTTTTTTATGTTTTTGTGACAAAAAGAGTATTTATTTAACACACACACACACACACACACACACACACACACACACACACACACACACACACACACACACACACACACACACACACACACACACACACACACACACACACACACACACACACACACACACCTACACCTACACCTACACCTACACCTACACCTACACCTACACCTACACCTACACCTACACCTACACCTACACCTACACACACACACACACACACACACACACACACACACACACACACACACACACACACACACACACACACACACACACACACACACACACACACACACACACACACACACACACACACTCACACACACACACACACACACACACACACACACACACACACACACACACACACACACACACACACACACACACACACACACACACACACACAGTGCATTTGTATAGTAAACAATATTTTGGGAGAATTCCAATAGAAATATGAGATTTACTAAATTTTTTGGCTTCCATGTACAAAAGTTTAACAGTATATTTACTTAATTTTAAAGCTTTTAAATATACTTGTTTAGTGTGTAAATTATTTCACATAAAAACAGAGCACATTTATCTGGATTGTGTATGTTCCCTGACAAACCAACACATGACCTTTTGTACTAATAACACTGAACTACAGGACAGGTTAGTTTAATATGAGTCATTCTACAAACAAGTGGAAAACTATTTCAAAATGTTTTATTTATTTACACAAGTTAAATGACCCCTTCTGTTAATGAATGATTATTTAAATGGCACATTTAAATTGTTATGAGATAAAAAAAATTTGTTGGCTAAATCAATAGTTTTAACTTTGGAACACAGTCATATTGGCATTTCAACCTTCAATTGAACAATATTGGCAGTGGTATGACTCAATTCTTGAAAATAAAATAACAATTTGATATTCAATCAATTACTTGATTAATCATCTGTATTATAGTGGTTTGTGTAAACATAATATATGTCTCCATTTTGTGCATAATAATTTTGTTAAAAAAACACATACATGTTTGTATATTTAGGAAATATTTACACGCATTTATTCAGATTTACTACTGATTTTAACAATATGTAACAACGGTATCATTTTTATTTGCTATTATATATATTTTTCTTTAATAAATGGATATATTTATAAGCAAATTCACTAACAACCTTTTATGCATGATACATGGACATATATTAAGTAAACACAAAAGGTTTTTTTTGCAATCGATCAATCGATTACAACAGCCCTAATTTGGGTTGTACTTAATACTTAGTTACATTGTTTTGCCTGATTTTTGTTGAGGTATCATTTGCAAATGCACAGAGTAAGTGTGTTTACTTGAACATTTAAGTAAAAGACACACAAAGTCATTCATACCTAAAGGAAGTGCGGGTCATGCTGATTGTCTCTGGTGATCCAGAGGACTTCAGATCCAAAGAGCCGATGGATGCGTCTCCCTTGTGACGCTTGAGCCAAGGGCAGGTAGACGCCACTGCTATATCATACCATTTCCCCATAAACTTTGAATTAGAAGAGATGGAAAAGGATGACGAAGAATACCAGATTAGAAGAAATTTGACCCATATGCAAAAAGCTTTATTTTTTATATAAAAAAGATTATTTAGAGGAACACTTTTTGTCATTGACATTAGTGGGAAAAGTGATATTCTTTAATTAAATATTAATTGTAAGAACAAGAAGTAGATATCCAAAGGTTATCTAATCACAAAAGTTATGCTGACAAAATGGGATTTTTTCTTTTAGAAAAATACATAAAGAACTGTATTGGGGTACGTCGTCACAAAGATTAAAAATCAAATATTTCGTTGTTGAATGTTTAAATAGACTAATAACCAACTTTTAAAAACAGAATATTCACCATGGACTACCAATACAATTATCACCCTTTCCTGTTCATTAAAACTCAAGTTGAATTGAAAGAAATAAATGTAACCTATGTATACTTGAACTATAAGTCATGACCTACCCTGTTAACATCAAAGTTCTCTTGGGTCTGGAGTTCAGAGTGTCCGGCATGAAGAAAGCCCATGAAGGCCAACAGAGACACCAGAACCAAACGCATGATTCTGTCCGTTAGTGATCGAGCTGAAGTTCTGATCTGTAACCCAGATGAGCACCAGGACTGTCCTCTTCCTCCACAGAACAATGACCTTCTGGCCATGTACAACACCACCCCCACAAACAGTCCAACAAAACAAACAGAACAAAGTTCTTCTTATCTGTCTATTGATTCAAATGCATTTTCGTCTTGTTTTAATTTAGTTGGAATGCCAGTTAAAAGCAAGAATTCGGAACAAAATAAATACTCGAATGCTAACGGATAAATCACAAACATTTGGAAAAATTCCTGTTCTACAGTCAAGCAACAGAAACTGTGTGTAAGTTGTGCCTCATGTTTCTAATCGTTATGAAAGGTTGAATTTTCATGTTTGTTGTACAAGTTTATCTATAACATACAGTTGGAAAAATATCTCACATCATCTGCTTCAAACCTGAAACTGATTCCAAAAAATATCACATTTTGACACATATTTGTAACACTTTCTTTAATTCTCTTTTCTTGCTCACAAACACTTCACAGTTGTTTGAGGGTTTATTTACTTAATTTGAAAATATTAAAGTAAAATAAAAAAGTGAGGATTTGTACACACAGATTTAGTTTGGGACATTGGCCAACAGCACAAAACATTCGAACTTCCCTTTAGAAAAAGAAGTTTATTTAAGAGTGGTTTAGTGTAAAACCTAAGATAGGAAAGTATACTTTTATAAACTGGAAAGTGGGCCAATTTATTCCCAAGCGCTATTAGTTCACTAACAAGTACACTACTAGTCTATTGATATTAGTATAATTACTAATCAAAGTATGCTTTTACATATACCTGACCTTCACTTTACGTATAAAAATGAACTTCAAGTATTATTCTTTTTCATAAGGGTTCTCCGAATTCAAAAAATCCCATGTCTCGTTTTAATATTTCAATTTCATACTTTTGGTCTGTATAATACATTACACATTAGAAAAGATTCTATTAGAAACTAATAGACAAACCCAAATCTTCCCTTAAATGATGTATGCCATGGTATACATTTGTTTGTATAATTTCATCGAACAAAACAAGGCAATAGAAAACATTTTCAAAGGTAAGCATGCATGCACAAAACAAATATGAAAATAAACAGCTGTAAAAAATAACATAATTGTATGATTTCATTCATTTTTTGTGAACAAGAAAAATAGAAAAGGAAATACAATACAAGTTTGATAACAAAGCATTAACATAACATCCATTTTCAAATATATGTGCATAAGCACAAATTGTAAATAAGAGATACCGTACTTGAACACATGTCTCTTTATGTACAGTTTGTAATGTAGTTAATGCTCAAAATATAATTTACCTAGTTTCCTGATGAAGAACAGTTGTCTACAAAAAGGACAAACAAAACAAATCAAAATTCAGCAGTCCGGTCATATATTGTTATTTTTTTACTGTATACTAAATGTATATGAAGTACAGAATCGGTTTCTCAGCAGTGTAAAGTGTGAAGTTTACCAGCATGTGATGGAGTGAGTATGGATTCTCTGGAGAAGCCTCGTGCTGTGGCATACGCTCTGAACTTCTCCAACAGATCAACTCTTAACCTCTTAGTACGGCCTATGTGCAGTTCAATAAAATTCAGTGATAATAGTCTGCGATAGAAAAACACTGATCCTAAATGTTTTATTTTCTGGTTTTCTTACCATAGAGAGCCACTTGTGAGTACTCCTTGTTAAACTTCTTGTGTTTGAAGACCAGTGCATACTCTGTGTAGTTTGTCTCCACCACTGTAATATCCTTCACCCTTTTATGACCTTAAAATTACATAAAGAACTATTGGTATTTTCTATTCTATATAGTGTATATTATACTGTATATCAAATCTGCTTGGACTCACGAGTGCTGTAGTAGTTAAATACACCAGGCACCGATGTCTTCTCATAAATGTAGACCTTTCGCTGGCAACCAGAGGGCCTACATAAAATGAACAAGATATATTGTTACTTTTCCAAATGATAAATAATATTAAAATATAGTAGACCAATCCAAATGTGTTTACTTTAAACTCCACATTGTCATGTTAACATCCCCATTTTCTTTTGGTTCCACGATGCCCATAGAGACGGTGAGTCTACTTCTATATGGAATGAATCCCACAGAATCATAGGCGAGCCCAACTCTGTACCATTTCCCTGCAAACTGCACAAACAACAGGTCAGGTCCGAGACGTTCAATTGAAATTTTAAATCTATAGGATCATCTCAAGGTTGTTTAAAAGGAGATGCAACATATAACAAGTTAAAGATTTACGTTATAGATTTGAAAGTTTTGTGCCTTAAGGCTAAAGAAATGTTATATGTCATGGATGCAAGATATGCAATATGCTCTACACGAACTTCAGATTTTTTTACGGTATGCACCCAGAAAATTGGTCATTGTTCGTTTATATTTTTGATAAATGTCTTTGTGGTGTTCAGTCCATACAATGAATGTCAATGAGGGCCAACGTGGTTTGTATGCCAATATTCTTCATAAGGACTTCATGTTCTGAAGAGCCAATCAAAAAATACAGGTTTATAAAGACATTGCAGGACATGAGTTGTTTTGTTCTGTCTGATATTTATCCAGCATGCATGGGTCCAAAACCACCCAACACTTTTTAGTTTTTAAAAATTAACGTTGTCTATATATGTTCACTGAGCTGTTCCAATAACCAGAAATCTTAACACACATCTCTTAGTTTTGATGAAGGCCATTAGATCAGGGGAAAAACATGCGATCCTCATTGCAACACTGCCACCTTTGACCTGAGGTTTGTTTGTCTAGAACTGTCCCAACTGTTAATGCAATCTTTGTTCTGCACCCCTGAAATGGCCTTGTGGAACATTACCCTACAGTACTAGATCTTACTCACTTTATTGCCAGAATTTAAAGCTTAAATATACAAACACACATCCTTAAGTACAGTGGTTCACCAACAACATTTTCCGAATGTCTTAAACTGAGACCTCTGTTTAAAGTACTCCACCCCCCCAAATAATAAACAGCCCTTAAAGTAACTGTGCATCAGGTAAAATAAGTCTCACCTTTTGAAGGTTAAAATTTTTCTGTGGTTGGATACTGGCACGAGTGCCTATCAAGAAGAGCATCTCCAAAAACACAGTCACCAAAACTATTTTCATGGTTGCGTTGAAGTGAACACGAGCCTGAGGACCGATTTTAGACTGTTGAGGGTCCACCTAATGGGATGCCAACCATTCTAGCCCCTCCCCCTTGGCAACCCAGCCAATCAAATGCAGGAACACACACAACAGAGGTACCATTCATTAAAGGTTTGATTCATGCAGAAGGAAATTATGATTCACACCAGGTACCGTTAATATATTGCTGTGGATGATCTTCGAAGAGGAATTAACATTTAATCTATTTAAATGATTTATTTTTCAAAAAAAGTGCACAAAATCAAGATTTAATATTTCATTTTTTATTAATATTGTTTCTTGGATGCCACTGTTTTGAAAGAGCATGATTTACAGCTAGTCTTTAAGATGAGAGGACTTCAGCGTGACATTGCACACCTCACACACCTCTACATAAACACACTCGCTCACACACACGTACACACAGTTGCCTAACGGAGTAGCTGGCTTAAAACTCCCCTCCTCTCAAATGCCTCCATGTTGTTCCTGAGTACCGAACAAGAAAATATCCCCCAAAAAAACGAGTGCAATTATGGGCAATTCTTTGACAAACGGGCTTGAATTAAAACAAAAACCAATTCTCGACCCTTCAAACAAACAAAATACTAAATCTTCACTGGCTTTGGTGCAAAATAACACATCATAAAAACAAATTTGTTGCTTGAAAAAAGTCCTCAGTAGTTACGTTACTATTTCAAAACATAATTTTGCTGTAAATAATGTACTTGAAAATGCATATTTCCCTTATCAAATTATTAAGAACAAATACATAATGGTCTCTTTTTTATAACAAACAAGTGATTTTGAACTTTATGAAAACTGGAACCTGTGAATTTGAAGACCTCCATCTAATGGACAGAAGTGAATTACAAAGCTCATCCATAAAAAGCGTGAAACATATTAAGTGAACACGCAATTTACAGGTTATGATGTAAAGAGAGAAAAAGAATGCACAGTAGTTTAAGGAGTGGAGTGTAGCGAACAAAAAAGCACAACACAAATTTCATAGTAGGCTAATGAAAAATAATTCACAGCACACCCTTCTATTCTTCACATCACTGATGCTTTTACAAACATGACTATTAAAATACAGAAATCCCTTTCAAGGAGAATTGTGAAAGGTTGTGTGAGCAAGTGAATATTTTCAAATAAAACACAAAGGAAGACGTTCATTCGAAATTCTGTAATTTTTCTTGAGCGTGAATATTTTCTTAACCTTCCAAATGACAGTAGATTACAGTTCTTATCAAGGTCTCACACAAACCTGTTTTATGGCTTAAGAGGTCTTAAAATTAAGTCATAGGGTACATTTTCTGTATGTTAAGATTCTTCAAAGTTTTTAACTTTCCCGAAAAAGCAAATTGTTTTGCAAGAAGTAAACTCAGATTTGAATGAACTCTTCCTTTTGGCGGGAGAAGCAGTCGAGAATAGCCTCAGCAAGTTCACGGGTGCAGACTTGCTGTCATAGGACAGAAACACTAACACAACATAATGCAAGAAATGCATTCGTAATGATACATTTAGTGTTGTTAGATGCTGTTTCAGTTTCTCTCTCGAACACTCTCAAACTAAAAAACACAAACAGACAAGCGAAGCAGAAAAATAAAGCTTAACCCACAACAAATAAAAAAAACATTATTCCTTTTACAAAATTACTTAAAAAATACATATGATAAAACATAAGAAACGGATAAGAAAAGGATTTTGATGTAGACAACTGCCTCTGTTTGACTGAATAGTCAATGACACCACTATTGTGCCATGTGTCGTAAATATCAAGAGCTCTTCTCCAAAACGCTATAATGCCATTTGCAAATAATAATGCAAATAACTTTTTCATTCTGTTAATATTATTTATTTTACTATTTATCCTGTTAAAATGGTCTGTTGGCTCAGTCTGAACATGTTAAACAACGATTGTCAAATGGAACAACAATATTGTTGATCATTAATTCAAAGTTAATTTTTTATAATCAAAACGCTACAAATGTTGGAAGTAATTCTTTAAAAACTAGAAAAAAAACAAGAGAACATGAACCATGGCATGAACCATTGACATCAGGGACTCTATCATACATAAGATAATGTAAATCATAAATGCAAATTGTCGGCATTTTCTACCCCAAGGTGAAGATCTCACTGGCTCATCCAGGCCACAAAAGTGTTAATAGAGTTAAAAGCACTCGTTTTGAAGACTGAGCACAAACAAATGCTTTGTTGGCCATGTTGAATTGCATCGAACAAATTCTAATTTGTCGAGAGGACATATTGCATTTAGTCTAAAAACAGGTACAGGATTTTGTTGGAAAAAAAGTTTGGAAAAAAAACTGCATCTTGTACTACACTTTAAACAAGAAAATATAGAGGTTTGGCATGTACCACGACGGAGCAATGAAGAGGTTTAGTACACAGCAAAATGTTTTTAAATTTGGCTTTAGTGTTTTGGAAAAGAGCTCTTCGTGAATCTCATACACAGTGGGTGATTTTCACAGAAATGTTAAGAGATGTCATATTTCACCACACATTTAAAAAACAAAATTCATGTTTAACGATGCAATTTATCATACTTCTTTTGATCTGCATTTCCTTTTTTGGTCATTTCGGTAATGAGAACGAGATCTAGCAGTCATTGCAATGATGATAATGATTTTTCTTATAACAGTTACGAAATTAGACTTTGCTGTAATTACGGGAATTAAAATTATTTTTTTTATTAGTTGAGCAAGGAATATTAAATGTTCATCGTGGCAATGGAAATTTGGTTTTGCTGTCATTATTGTAAAAATTAGGTTTTATCAATAGAAATGATATTTTCCTGTCATACAGGATTAAAATTGTATTTAATTATGGGCATAATGTAAATAATTTTGGGGTACATTTTTAACAAGATTTTCTACATCATTGCAATGGAAACATTTTTACCCATTACAGTAATCTCATAGGTCAGTTGTGGCCTGGTGGTAGAGAGTTGGACTAGGACAGAGGCTGCTGGTTCAGGTGCCAGTTCCAGCAGACAATGACTGGAGTGCCCTTGAGCAAGGCGCCTCACACCCGTTTGCTCTGCAGTGATAGTTGGCCACTGTATAATACTTCTAAGTCCCTTTGGATAAAAGTGTCTGCCAATTGAATAAATGTACATGTAAAATGTTATAAGAATTTAGGGAGATATCACTGTCACAAAATTGTTTTCAAGGTGAAATATGACCCGAACATTTCTTTTCGGCATTCATGTTAAAATTAAAAAACAGTTTGGTTGTTTTCCTTGCAATGTGCGGTAATGCATAGGTGGTTGATGAAACGCTGACTGGAGAAGTTCAAGTCATACAAAATAATTTTACATGTGCACACACGCACGCACACACACAGGCACACACAACCACACACTTAAATACTTGCTACGATATAAATAAATCAGCTCTCCGTAGACAAGGGAGAACAGAAAAGTTCGCGCAAATAGACATGGAATGGAAAAGGTAGCTCATAAATGTTATATCAGACAGTCTGCATGATGGAAGAAAATAAGGGCCGGTCAGGTGTGATGATGAAGGACGAGGGCGGTAACAATACACTGTTACCTGACAGTAAGGCACAGTGTTCTGTTTGCATCTACAATTCATGCTGCTAAAAATAAAATCAAAACTTGGATGTGAATAGCTTTTTCTTTCATTCTCCTTTGCCTTCATTTCCAATCTGGAAGTGAAGCCATTTCGGCAGTTGTGACTTGAAAAGGGAGAGAATTTGCTAAACAGCAACAAACTTTCACACTAATTCCATTTGCCTACATGCAAAGTTTCTCCATGAACTAATGCAGAAGGCCCTCGTCGGATGCAAAACAGCTGACATGTCACAGGAAATGAAGCAAACCCATAAATCCTGGCCTGCACAACATTGCGTCGAGCTGAGGACGCTGTTGTATGATTTGAGATATTAGTGGATTACTAAGCTTTCATGCTGATGGCGTCCTAAAGATCAGAAGCCGATGTATGGACACAGTCATTATGTGATCGTAGATTCATGACTAAATAGATGAAAGGCTATTAAACTTAAATATTTTTGGTGCATGTTATAATAAATAGCATCGATCAAGTCATAACGGCTGACAAGCACACAGCCGGCATTGGGTTCGTATTGCACGTCGAACCATATGGTTTGGTCCGGGCTTGATGGGTCAATGATAGTCACTTATTAAATCCATCTTGACGGACGCGTGTCAGCCCTGAATTGCATGTAGGCAAGGCAAGCATTGTGCAGCCAAGGCGAGGGAAAGCCTTCCATTTGACAGGTTTGTATGGTCCTTGACCCATTCTTTTCTGTTATATTTTCTTCTAAATTACTCGATTTTTTTTACAGTTTCTCCTTTTTTCTCTTCTTTCGAAATGGCTGTTTGTCTCCTCTGTCCCATCCAGATCAAAATGGGGTGTGATGCTGTGGTGTATATAGGAATATATGGCCAGAATATTTTCCTGCGGCCCCTAACTGGTTGCTGAGGTAACGAGGGGCGGGGATATGTGAGGGGAGGAGTCAATGTTGGAGTGTGTGTAGATAGGTGGTAGTCTCATAATTTCTGCTTTCCTGAGAGGATGTTGCGATGGAGTTCTGCATTAAGCTCCACATACTGTCCCTTAGTGCAGTCCAGGAAGTACAATTTATCAGACACAACATTGGGGTCAAATCCTTCGCGCCGCATGTCTGTCTTCTGGAATTTGAAAGTTCCTGAAACAAAAAAAATAATATGATATAAACAGGAAACGGTTCATATAATGTCTCTGGTCGAATATCGCATGGCTCTCCTCAGATTCGAGATTCTGTATATCAACTGTTGCATGAAAGTTTATATGTATCAAATATATATTTCATATCTGTATGTTTCATATGTAGATTTTGTCTAAACCTCACCTGTTTTATTCACTTCTGGTAGAAAGCGCAGAAACACGGGTCGAGCATAGGGTGGCAGAGCTTTATCCAGCTCTCGGCTGAATTCCTTCAGGTCCGTGTTGCCATCTGGGTCAGCTATAGCAGCCATCCCTGCCTTGCCTTCCGCACCTGAGATAAAAACCCACCATTAACACATGGGGTCCCTGGACGTGTCCATATTCTATAATGTGGTTGGGGAGGATTATGTAGAGTTTCGAGATTCTAGAACCTAAAACGCTGATGGAGGACCGAAAACAAATGCACAAACTAGAAACACCCATAAATCTTAACATACAGAATGCATGTGGGTCAGCTCAGAAACATGCATCTATGCACTCATTACTATTCTGGAACTGCTGATGACTTTCTATTGAAAGTGAAAGAGTCTTATATCCAGCGGACTGGAACGTCCATCACCATATTCAGCACTCTGCTGGTAGTTCGCAATAGATCCGGTGTAATAAGCAAAACAGGAAGTGGGCCAAGAGATGACTACGCTTGGCCGTGCAGTGTTAGCATCCTTCAGCACTTGCTGCAGTCAGCTCTCTCTTTACATAAATCACATACTGCTCCAAACAACATGACCAACCTTTACAAACAGGATAACCTCAAACCATGCAGAGCACCAAAAAAATCTGGTCTAGAATAAGACGGAGTTAATCATTTTAAAAAGGAATTTAAGACTCACATACTGATTATATTATGCTGCGCGTCATTACTGGAAAACTATGAAAACATGCTGTCATGTTACAGATGTAAGGTTAAAAGTGTTGCTAATGGCAGTTTCTTCCCAACACAGCAACAAAATGTAATACCCTTCTAAACAAAACACAGATGAAATGATTTTTTCAGAAAGAGGGATTAATCCCTACCTGGAACCTCCACGCCATACACCACCACATCTTTCATGTCCAGCAGGCGACTAAGCGTCCCCTCCACCTCAGTGGTGGACACATTTTCTCCCTTCCAGCGGAACGTATCTCCTGTACGGTCTTTGAAATACATGTAGCCACAATCGTCCATCACCAGGACGTCACCTGAGAAGGCAAGACACGAGCATCTTTTATGTACTTGTCAGACAGCCTAGAAACACATGACTCAGAGTCTAGGGATGCCCAATTTATCGAAAATCTTATTGCAATTACAAATACAGGTGAAGCAGTTATATAATTGCCAAAAGCCTGTTTCGGCTGTATGTTTGGGCACTAAATACATTTGTGAATTATATTTTTATAAAATTGACCAGTTGATGTTTCATAATTATTTGTATATTTACATCATATTTAGTTTTGAGAGGGTACAATTTTACAATGCAGTGGCTTATCACAAAGTTATAAAACATTTCCAAACTTTTATGTTAATTGAAGATAATAATCGTAGTATCAAGGCAAAAATCCACATTTTTGTCATAATCTTGCAGCCCCTACGGTAAACATTACCTGAGAGGTAGGCACTATCTCCCTTTTTGAAGACATCATTGGCGATCTTCTTGTTAGTGGCCGATTGGTTGACATAGCCATCGAATCGTCTCAGAGGGTCGTTCTGAATGATTCTACCAACTAACTGACCGGGTTCACCTGAGAGATGGATATATTGTGGATATAATTGAATATCATGTTAAATGCCATTTAAGAAGATGCACGTTACAGCATGATAGTAGTAAATTTGTTTGTGTTCAGCTGAAGCAAATCATATAAATAGGATGAAAATGTTAAAAGATTTATACATATTTGGGTGAAATTTTTCTTGAGTAACAGCAACTTAAACAGAATTGAAGTATTTATTATGTACCTGGACCACACGGTATACAGACACCATCACGACCTCTGATGAGCTCCATGGTCTCCTCGTCCACTTTGACCAAGCGGATGGGGTAGACATAGGGCAAGATCCGGCTATTGAATCCACAAGCGCCAGTCTGCAGGTAAAGAAGCATATATTCCCTTAAAAATCCTTCTATATTAAAACTAAATGACAGAACCTTGCAAAACAAAAGCAATCTCATCCGGCTGCATTTACCATTATCTCATAACCAGCTGGGCATGATCATTAAACATCTTTTGGATGGACTCATAAAATTAAGATCTGCTTTATCCCCTGTCCTAAAGGGTTTACTGTACAGGCGTCCTGCTGGTATGCCTTTACAGATGCTTACATAAGCACTTTTACAACATTGGGGTTCACCTTGTTGTCGAAGTTGCCCAGGCTGCAGTTGCATTCTGTCGCTCCATAGAACTCTGCGATTTGCGGCACGTTGAAGCGGTTGGTAAATTCTTCCCAGATGGATAGGCGGAGACCGTTGCCGAGAGCCATGCGGACCTTGTGCTGGCGCTCCATGTCCTTCTTTGGCTGATTTAGTAGATACCGGCATATCTCACCGATGTACTGGACGATCTGAGATATGAGACAGATGTTCATATTAAAACAAGATTACAGCATGGTAAAAAAAATGTTTACAAAGAGCACACCAGGATGTTGGTTAACAAAAAGCAAAGATACAAAGAATTGAGTTTGAAAAAACCTTGAGTATAAAATTATGATGTATAAAGAAGCGAAAATATTAATTATAATTTTCAATGTTCTAGAAAGTCAAATATATGCATATGCAACCTGGTAATTCTTCAATTATTTTATTATAAAAATAAAAATGATTGAATGTTATTTTAACTACATTCTGTATGTTGCTTTTTTGAGCTTCTTATATTTTTTAAGACATTTTCCAGAGTACATGTGTGGTGTACTACGGCTCTACAATTGTAAATATAATACAGTGATCAATATGATACGTCATCATTTTATATGTTACATCATAATGTAATTAATTAATTTACATTTGTGCATTTGGCAGACAATTTGTTCCAAACAAATTGCATTACACTATACATTAGATTCTGAGTATGTGGAATCCCTGGGACTTAATCCATGTCTTCTTACTAAAAGACAAACAACAGTAACACACTTATTTGTGTATTCAGATGCACTATTACAATCTCTCACGACTTGAAATGTAAATTTTACTTTGTGCATTTTACGCACTGAGAAATGTTGTTGTTTGCGAAGTTTTAATGGAAAAGGTGAATAAATCATAAATACAGACTGTTGAGTTCTTCGCTTTAGTAATTACTAAAATAATAAAACATGTGTGCACTTTTGACATATTCCAGATTTAATCTTTATTATAACAGAGTGCATTTGGTTTACCTTCTAATATGTTGAATGTTCACACATGACTTGTTATTCATGTGACATTCTCTCTGCATCTAACTAAAATTGTGACTTTCATACCGATTCATACTAATCAAAACATTGAGATGCGTATGGCAATATGCACATAATGTTACTCACTGTGCAGTTGTATTTGATACAATCATCCCAGAATTTGGATGCGCTGAATTTCTTCCTGATCACAACAGTCATTCCATGAATCAGACACTGTCCAATTCCCACTATGTTACCTGTCACAAACAACAAATCTCAACTCAGAAAAAAACCTACGAAAAAAATATCCAGGCTCATTTTAGACTATTAAGGTGTGAGTGCAAAAAAAGTGTAAAGAGAACTTTAAAAACAAAAAACAAAGATATTATACTTTATTGTGTTAATAGAGTTGCATCGGAGATGCATTTATAAAAACCAGCATGAAATACATACAGGAAATGGTCTGCACTTGATTCTGTTCACAGGAAATGCTGTGCAAGTTTATAGTGACGTACCTGCTGAGTGGTAAAGTGGTAAGCAGTCATAAAGCACATCCTCAGACTTCATTCTAAAACCATAATACACCAGGGCAGCCATTCTGTAATACCTGATGGAGGAGAGTTTGAGACAATGAGGGAAAATGGATAGTAAAAGGATGGAAAGTTCATTAAAAAAAGTCTTCATGTAATTTTAAATCTGACTGGTTATCCTAGCAGAAAACCAAGGAAGATATTTTAAAGAATGTAGAAACCAAACAAGATTGGATCTTTCTAGGACCTTTCTAAAAAATATCTTCTTTTATGTTCCACAGAAGAAAGAGAAAAAATACAGGTTTTAAGAAAAATGTTTGAATAAATGATGAAAGATTTTATGTTTAAGGGAACTATTTTAACTCATCATATGTTTACCTGCTATGTACAACAATAGCAGCTTTTGGCATTCCGGTGGTTCCAGATGTGTAAATGTAAAAAAGGCGATCTGGGAAGATAAGAGAAAAACACTATAACATCAAGTACGGAATAAATGAGTATTTTTAAGCGTGTCACAGTGCATTATGGGATTTCCTTCAATAAGAAATATTATTTTTTGAAAGCAGAGTCATGCATTGGACTGATGCTGTTAAAAACCATGCGCATTCCTAATCGGAATTGCATGTCTATGGTTGGTTTCCTTACCTGTAAAGCTCCGATCTGGCTGTTTGGGCTGGTTTGAAGGTGATGTCTGCAGCAGTGTCTCCAGACACTCCGTCCCGTCTGGAACCTGTTTGGGATCCCATTCTCCAGAGCAGAAGAGCTTTACAGTCTTTCCCATGGAGCTGTGCACCTCACACATCGCTGTAATGTAGAAAGAATCAGAGTATAAGTAAAAATGCGTTACAATCCAAATTCACAAAATTCCAGGAGGATATGCAGGACAAGACAAACGACCTACGGTGTGACATCATTTACAAACAATGCTGACGCAACATGGAATGTTTTATGACTCAGTTTCCAATTACTTAAGACCGAACTAGGAAATCATGTAGTCAAGACCATCATGACCTCTGCTACTAATTCCCTTTGTTCCATTAAGCCACACCTAAACCTTCAACTTTAATCTCAAGCTACGCTTGGAGACCTTTGACACTCATGATCCGTGCTTTATGATACCACACATTCTCTTTTGCCCTGAGTACACACGCAAATGAACCACTTCCTGTTTTCTGGTGCATATAACACTTTGACCTCTATCACTACTGCCACATTAACCAAATCTATAATCGGAAACCAAGTGTTATTTATAAAACAACAACGGGCAAAATGTATTGGTTGTCTGCTAAAAATCATATAAATTATTGTGGCTTGTAGCTTGATTTTACAGTTTCGATGCAACTTTGTCCATATAATAAACTCAATCAAGTCTTACCATCTATGAGTTCACTGCCGAACACCACAGCTTTGGCGGTGGAGATATTGACGCAGTGCACCAGAGCCTCCAGTCTCAGATTAAAGTTGATGAGTGCCGCCTCCACTCCGATCTTTGCCATGCCCAGCCAAATCCCAACATACTCGGAACGGTTCTCCATGAACAGGGCCACCACATCGCCCTCCTTAAAGCCCCTCTCAAGGAAGAGGTTAGCCACACGGTTGGAGTAGTCATCAAGCTCCTTGAAGCTCCATTTCTCCCCCGTTCCTTCGAAAATGAGAGCAGTCTTGTCGCCATGCTTTTTTACACACTTGGCAAAAAGTTTAGGGATGGTGTTTCGCTCGCGTAGGTTCCTTTTGACGTTCAGTTTTACTCTCAGCAACACGCTGGCGGCACTGTTATCAAAAGAAAAAGACATGAATCAAATAGGTTTTGAATGTCTGCGAGAAAAAAGTTAATGTAAGGGTTAAAGTGTCCAACAGACAAATATCTTTGAATTATTATAACAGAATTGTCATCTTTATTACTATGTCACTGTTATACTAATGTCAAACCTGGTGTGTAACTAAAGATGCCCTAAAATATAACTAATGTGCATTATAGCCTTCAGTTCTTGACAGACCATGGACAAATATATTATTATTCTTCTGTTCATGTTTTATCAAACATCATATGGTTTTTAAACATATGGTGCAATAAATGACTAATAATCAACTGCTTTACAACAGGGATTCTTGACTCATCAACTTCTTGTTTTAGTGTTTAAGTGCCCGGGAATAGATTCTTGAGGGTCCCATTGCTAAAAGCAGCCCAAAGGAGACTTCTAACATCCATTAACAGACTAACTTTCCTTAAAGCCTTTGTCCTTCAATGCAGACACTTAAGGAGTAATCTTTGCTGTTAAAATGACAGCCACACCTGTATGACAAAAAGTCAATGGCATAACTCCAGAACAAAAAAAGAATACAAAGTGAGTGCAAATTTTATGTTCAACAGCAAACTCTTAACAAGAAACTTTAAAAGGAAATCTTAAGAAGCACGTTGCATTTCCATTGCTCAATCAACGTTTCAAAATCCATTCATTGAAGAGAAACAGGTCGAACCTGCCAGGAAGCCGCCTAGAAACCCACCTCGAACTCTAACTTTAACAAACATGAATCTCGTAATACAGGAATGTGGGGAATTATTTCCTGAGAAACCTGTTAAGAGGTAACTGTTGTGCCTGATCATAAGTTTAAATGATTCTGAAAAAGATTTATTAAAATAAACTGATTGTCAAAGTTAACACAATTACTTTTTATAAAAACAACACCATCACGTAAACTTACTGCAAGTCACGATATATTGTCTTTGCAAACACACGGAGAAACCTCCAACCTCCGGAACCCACATAGAAAACAAAAATGGACGGTAGAACCTGGAACCAGGGCAGACCTGCGAAGAGTCTGAGAACGAGAAGAAGGGCCGTGGAGCATGCCAACCGCAACATCCTGACAAATACAAAGAAGAAACATCAGGCAAACACGACAAGCAAACTGTATCTTAAACAATAAAGATTATGGCATGGAGGCCATTTTATGATGTAATAACTCTCAGAAATAACAGATCATGCTAAATGATAAGTATCATCTTACACATTAAACAACTGATAATTTTAAATAACTGATAAGGAAACTTCTTGCCTTGCGAAATAAGGATTCAAAGCTTGAACAAGTCTCTTCATCATATCAAAATATTGATAAAAACTGCTATTTGACATCGTAAAGTTAAAGGTGTGTAGAGAACCAATCTGATCTTTGCAAAAAATCACCTAGTTGACTTTAACCTATAATAACCTTTAGTACAATATAGAATTGAGAAGTTCATGATTTTTGGGAAATGTTTCATACATTGCTTACACGTGGAAGCATGCATTGCTTTTTCTCAATTAATTATATTTATGTCAATTAAGACATTTGACTTATTTTAAACATCTGCAGTGTCCGTTTAATCCCACACTCTTGTTTGGAAGGTCACTGGTAAGTCTGCCGATCACATATGCTGTGATGAAGGATTATATCATTTGTGATTTGCATATCAGAAGATATAGATAACTCAGAAGTGACACAACACTTCATAGGATTTTTACACTAAAACTGTCGTTTTTCTCGCTGTTGTTTATAACTAGAAGGGATGTTCAAATGCTTTCCTGTAAGTAACTGCAGAGGGTTGGATTTCAATGATGAAAGACAACAGAGCTACCTGATCTGTCCACAGCGCACCAAGCACACCTGCTAAATGATCACATTAAGATCACATGCTCTCTAATGGCACATATATTTAGATGGAGAAACTGGGGAAAATGTCAATGTCTGCATTTTACGTCTATACATTTTTGCAATAGGTATACTAGTGTGCAATAAAACGACATGGTGTGTTTTTTCAGGCAAGGGTTGACTCAATGTAGCACACAAAGTACGTCCTGGAAAACACACACTGTGGCTATCCCAGATGCAATTGTGTGTCTAGGCAAAATTACAGAGAAAAAACGTACAAAACCAACACTGATTTATGTATTGAAAAGGGATAAAATGTAGCACAAACGCCATTTGGCCAGTCTTATTCAAATGATCGACATAAACGATGGTCACATGTCGTCTCCATCACTGTGCGTATGGTGTGCAGCGCAGGGGATGCTGACTCTTGATCCTAAAGGATGCTCAAGTCACACATCTACCCCCTGTATATAACCATATCTCAATCCGCCTATTGACATAACATTAAGAGACATGGGATGGTTGTGGATTGACATTATATCAATGCAGAAGATTCATGTGTAGGGTTACTGCATAGCCTGATTCGGGTCGGAAATTCGCGCCAGCACGTCCAGCACTGCAGCGCATTGAGTGTTGCATTGTATCGTTCCCCGTCACGGTGTATCGTTCCCCGTCCCGTTGTATCGTTCCCCGTCCCGTTGTATCGTTGCCCGTCACGGTGTATCGTTCCCTATCGTTCTCTGTCACGTTGTATCGTTCTCTGTCACATGGTATCGTTCCCCGTCACATTGTATCGTTCCCTGTCACATTGTATCATTCTCTGTCACAGTGTATCGTTCCCTGTCACAGTGTATCGTTCTCTGTCACGGTGTATCGTTCTCTGTCACGGTGTATCGTTCTCTGTCACGGTGTATCATTCTCTGTCACATTGTATCGTTCTCTGTCACATTGTATCGTTCTCTGTCACAGTGTATCGTTCTCTGTCACATTGTATCGTTCTCTGTCACAGTGTATCGTTCTCTGTCACGTTGTATCGTTCTCTGTCACGTTGTATCGTTCCCTGTCACATTGTATCGTTCCCTGTCACGTTGTATCGTTCCCTGTCACGTTGTATCGTTCCCTGTCACGTTGTATCGTTCCCTGTCACGGTGTATCGTTCCCTGTCACGGTGTATCGTTCCCCGTCCCGTTGTATCGTTGCCCGTCACGGTGTATCGTTCCCTATCGTTCTCTGTCACGTTGTATCGTTCTCTGTCACATGGTATCGTTCCCCGTCACATTGTATCGTTCCCTGTCACATTGTATCATTCTCTGTCACAGTGTATCGTTCCCTGTCACGGTGTATCGTTCTCTGTCACGGTGTATCGTTCTCTGTCACGGTGTATCGTTCTCTGTCACGGTGTATCGTTCTCTGTCACGGTGTATCATTCTCTGTCACATTGTATCGTTCTCTGTCACATTGTATCGTTCTCTGTCACAGTGTATCGTTCTCTGTCACATTGTATCGTTCTCTGTCACGTTGTATCGTTCTCTGTCACGTTGTATCGTTCCCTGTCACGTTGTATCGTTCCCTGTCACGTTGTATCGTTCCCTGTCACGTTGTATCGTTCCCTGTCACGGTGTATCGTTCCCTGTCACGGTGTATCGTTCCCTGTCACGTTGTATCGTTCCCTGTCACAGTGTATCGTTCCCTGTCACAGTGTATCGTTCTCTGTCACAGTGTATCGTTCTCTGTCACGTTGTATCGTTCTCTGTCACGTTGTATCGTTCCCTGTCACGTTGTATCGTTCCCTGTCACGTTGTATCGTTCCCTGTCACGTTGTATCGTTCCCTGTCACGTTGTATCGTTCCCTGTCACGTTGTATCGTTCCCTGTCACGTTGTATCGTTCTCTGTCACGTTGTATCGTTCCCTGTCACGTTGTATCGTTCCCTGTCACGTTGTATCGTTCCCTGTCACGTTGTATCGTTCCCTGTCACGTTGTATCGTTCCCTGTCACAGTGTGTCGTTCTCTGTCACAGTGTATCGTTCCCTGTCACACTGTATCGTTCCCTGTCACGGTGTATCGTTCCCTGTCACGGTGTATCGTTCCCTGTCACGGTGTATCGTTCTCTGTCACGGTGTATCGTTCTCTGTCACAGTGTATCGTTCCCTGTCACAGTGTATCGTTCCCTGTCACGTTGTATCGTTCTCTGTCACGTTGTATCGTTCTCTGTCACGTTGTATCGTTCTCTGTCACACTGTATCGTTCTCTATCACACTGTATCGTTCTCTGTCACAGTGTATCGTTCTCTGTCACAGTGTATCGTTCTCTGTCACAGTGTATCGTTCTCTGTCACAGTGTATCGTTCTCTGTCACAGTGTATCGTTCTCTGTCACAGTGTATCGTTCTCTGTCACACTGTATCGTTCTCTGTCACAGTGTATCGTTCTCTGTCACAGTGTATCGTTCTCTGTCACACTGTATCGTTCTCTGTCACAGTGTATCGTTCCCTGTCACAGTGTATCGTTCTCTGTCACGTTGTATCGTTCTCTGTCACAGTGTATCGTTCTCTGTCACACTGTATCGTTCCCTGTCACACTGTATCGTTCTCTGTCACACTGTATCGTTCCCTGTCACACTGTATCGTTCCCTGTCACAGTGTATCGTTCTCTGTCACAGTGTATCGTTCTCTGTCACAGTGTATCGTTCTCTGTCACAGTGTATCGTTCTCTGTCACACTGTATCGTTCTCTGTCACGCTGTATCGTTCCCTGTCACGCTGTATCGTTCCCTGTCACACTGTATCGTTCTCTGTCACAGTGTATCGTTCTCTATCACAGTGTATCGTTCTCTGTCGCAGTGTATCGTTCCCTGTCACACTGTATCGTTCTCTGTCACACTGTATCGTTCTCTGTCACGGTGTATCGTTCTCTGTCACACTGTATCGTTCTCTGTCACACTGTATCGTTCTCTGTCACGTTGTATCGTTCTCTGTCACAGTGTATCGTTCCCTGTCACACTGTATCGTTCTCTGTCACACTGTATCGTTCTCTGTCACGGTGTATCGTTCTCTGTCACGGTGTATCGTTCTCTGTCACGGTGTATCGTTCCCTGTCACAGTGTATCGTTCCCTGTCACACTGTATCGTTCTCTGTCACAGTGTATCGTTCCCTGTCACACTGTATCGTTCCCTTTCACACTGTATCGTTCTCTGTCACGGTGTATCGTTCTCTGTCACGGTGTATCGTTCTCTGTCACAGTGTATCGTTCCCTGTCACAGTGTATCGTTCTCTGTCACACTGTATCGTTCCCTGTCACAGTGTATCGTTCCCTGTCACACTGTATCGTTCCCTGTCACACTGTATCGTTCTCTGTCACAGTGTATCGTTCTCTGTCACATTGTATCGTTCCCTGTCACAGTGTATCGTTCTCTGTCACACTGTATCGTTCCCTGTCACACTGTATCGTTCCCTGTCACAGTGTATCGTTCCCTGTCACAGTGTATCGTTCTCTGTCACGTTGTATCGTTCTCTGTCACACTGTATCGTTCTCTGTCACAGTGTATCGTTCTCTGTCACGTTGTATCGTTCTCTGTCACACTGTATCGTTCTCTGTCACAGTGTATCGTTCTCTGTCACAGTGTATCGTTCTCTGTCACAGTGTATCGTTCTCTGTCACGTTGTATCGTTCTCTGTCACGTTGTATCGTTCTCTGTCACAGTGTATCGTTCCCTGTCACAGTGTATCGTTCTCTGTCACGTTGTATCGTTCTCTGTCACACTGTATCGTTCTCTGTCACAGTGTATCGTTCTCTGTCACAGTGTATCGTTCTCTGTCACGTTGTATCGTTCTCTGTCACGTTGTATCGTTCTCTGTCACGTTGTATCGTTCTCTGTCACGTTGTATCGTTCTCTGTCACAGTGTATCGTTCTCTGTCACAGTGTATCGTTCTCTGTCACAGTGTATCGTTCTCTGTCACAGTGTATCGTTCTCTGTCACAGTGTATCGTTCTCTGTCACAGTGTATCGTTCTCTGTCACAGTGTATCGTTCTCTGTCACAGTGTATCGTTCTCTGTCACAGTGTATCGTTCTCTGTCACACTGTATCGTTCCCTGTCACGCTGTATCGTTCTCTGTCACACTGTATCGTTCTCTGTCACACTGTATCGTTCTCTGTCACACTGTATCGTTCTCTGTCACAGTGTATCGTTCTCTGTCACAGTGTATCGTTCTCTGTCACACTGTATCGTTCTCTGTCACACTGTATCGTTCTCTGTCACACTGTATCGTTCTCTGTCACACTGTATCGTTCTCTGTCACACTGTATCGTTCTCTGTCACGGTGTATCGTTCTCTGTCACGGTGTATCGTTCTCTGTCACAGTGTATCGTTCCCTGTCACAGTGTATCGTTCTCTGTCACACTGTATCGTTCCCTGTCACAGTGTATCGTTCCCTGTCACACTGTATCGTTCCCTGTCACACTGTATCGTTCTCTGTCACGGTGTATCGTTCTCTGTCACGGTGTATCGTTCTCTGTCACAGTGTATCGTTCTCTGTCACACTGTATCGTTCTCTGTCACAGTGTATCGTTCTCTGTCACACTGTATCGTTCTCTGTCACAGTGTATCGTTCTCTGTCACGTTGTATCGTTCTCTGTCACAGTGTATCGTTCTCTGTCACGTTGTATCGTTCCCTGTCACAGTGTATCGTTCCCTGTCACACTGTATCGTTCCCTGTCACACTGTATCGTTCTCTGTCACAGTGTATCGTTCTCTGTCACACTGTATCGTTCTCTGTCACACTGTATCGTTCTCTGTCACACTGTATCGTTCTCTGTCACACTGTATCGTTCTCTGTCACACTGTATCGTTCTCTGTCACACTGTATCGTTCTCTGTCACAGTGTATCGTTCTCTGTCACAGTGTATCGTTCTCTGTCACAGTGTATCGTTCTCTGTCACAGTGTATCGTTCTCTGTCACAGTGTATCGTTCTCTGTCACACTGTATCGTTCTCTGTCACAGTGTATCGTTCTCTGTCACACTGTATCGTTCTCTGTCACAGTGTATCGTTCTCTGTCACACTGTATCGTTCTCTGTCACAGTGTATCGTTCTCTGTCACAGTGTATCGTTCCCTGTCACACTGTATCGTTCTCTGTCACACTGTATCGTTCTCTGTCACAGTGTATCGTTCTCTGTCACACTGTATCGTTCTCTGTCACAGTGTATCGTTCCCTGTCACACTGTATCGTTCTCTGTCACAGTGTATCGTTCCCTGTCACAGTGTATCGTTCTCTGTCACAGTGTATCGTTCTCTGTCACACTGTATCGTTCTCTGTCACAGTGTATCGTTCTCTGTCACAGTGTATCGTTCCCTGTCACACTGTATCGTTCTCTGTCACACTGTATCGTTCTCTGTCACAGTGTATCGTTCTCTGTCACACTGTATCGTTCTCTGTCACAGTGTATCGTTCTCTGTCACAGTGTATCGTTCCCTGTCACACTGTATCGTTCTCTGTCACACTGTATCGTTCTCTGTCACAGTGTATCGTTCTCTGTCACACTGTATCGTTCTCTGTCACAGTGTATCGTTCTCTGTCACACTGTATCGTTCCCTGTCACAGTGTATCGTTCTCTGTCACAGTGTATCGTTCTCTGTCACACTGTATCGTTCTCTGTCACACTGTATCGTTCTCTGTCACACTGTATCGTTCTCTGTCACAGTGTATCGTTCTCTGTCACGGTGTATCGTTCCCTGTCACACTGTATCGTTCTCTGTCACAGTGTATCGTTCTCTGTCACAGTGTATCGTTCCCTGTCACACTGTATCGTTCTCTGTCACAGTGTATCGTTCTCTGTCACAGTGTATCGTTCTCTGTCACAGTGTATCGTTCTCTGTCACGTTGTCTCGTGTTCACGACGCTTTATTAATGATCGCAGTTAGTGCAGACATGTGCGGATGTGAAGCATCTTCGTTCCTTTAACCGATCAGCTGTCACACATAATCTAGAACCCGACCGTTCATCGGACTACGCGTGATATGACCCCGATTAAACGAGTTAAACCCACATTAATGACGTTTACCGATACGTGACATCCGGAAGTGGACATTAGTCCCTGTTTAAAAGCAGATGTGGATGATTTAATACCTCTGTCTGTGTGTCCGGGTCACTGTGTCAGAACCGGTTCCGTCCAATCCCACCTTGATCGGCTTAAGCGAAACCTCCGCCGCGTCACCTGCGCTGATATCCGCCCGCCCGCCTCACAACCGCAATCCCTTAATTTGAGTCTAAACTGCGGTTTCTCGGGGAGATTTCCCAGCTGTTTAATACATTTTCCCTCTTATCCGTTAACGCCGCATTGGACCGATGGTTCGTTGCTCTGGTGATTCCGATGACCTTAGAATTGTCTTGTTCAGCCTGCCCACACGCCATTCGCCGGCGCTGTGCGTAATCGCAGAGTGACGGGTGTGTGGACCAATCACGTCCGCGAGCGTTGCCGCTTGACGGGGCGAGGGCGGGGCTTAAGGCCTGTCAAGGAAATGTGGCCCAGACGCGGCAGTTTCCACCCGGCAGTTGCTCTGCTGGACCACGAGGCGTCATGTACAGAAGGAGGCTGTGATGTCAGATATATGCTGGCAGAAAACACATGTGTTTTCATTTTAATGCAGTTTGCTGTTTAGGAGATGGGTTCTATTGAAGATCCAGAAGGGGTCTTGAAGGGTCTGGTGGTTCCAGAGTTGGAATTGTTGGCAGAAGGTTGTGGGTTCTATACCCATTGTCTCCAGACAATGACTGAAGTGTCCTTAAGACATCTTAACCCCTACTTGCTGTGCAGTGGTAGTTTGCAACTGTATAATACTGTGAGACGCTTTGGATAAAAAGCATCTGCAAAATGAATAAATGTAAATGTATTCTTCGTTTATTCTCGCTTTGACAAGATGAGACTAGTTGTGCATTTGGGTTTATTTTAAATGATCAAATACAATGAAGCGCATAAAGATAAACTGCTTAGATTTACAGCGTATACTTCGTAAATTCTGCATGCGTTTATCATTCATTTCCCTGAAATACACAGAAAACATCAATATCATGACCCGATTTATTCTAACAAGAGCCGTAATAAAGCACGCTGTGACATCATTTTGTAGATCACTTGCAAAATACAAATAAAAGAGACATTTTGACTATATTATTTTTAATTCTAAACCGCATTACTGGCATTCTTTGGTAGAACACAAACCGGTCTGCCGAGTGTCCTGCACTGGGACAATAAAGTTTGTCATAAAATCTAAGCACTGGCTGGTTTGGAATGGTTTGGAATGACAGCATGTTTGGGTGCACTCCTGTAACTTATTCACCAGAACTGACATGCTTACAGATAGCCAAAACAATAGATAGAAAGTTGTTGTAGTAAGTTATTTTAATACACAATATCTCTCTCCTGGACCACCTCGCTGTTGCACAAACAATGTAAGGAAGGCCATGTGCAGTGCAAGGAGCTGAGATAAAAGACATTTCTTTTCTCAGTGTTGACACAGGGCTTTCCCATTTCTTGTCGATTCATGCACCAGGTATTAGTTCGACAATCTTGAGCATATTCATATCCCTGATACAGCTTACTTTAAAGCAAAGACACAACAAAGGTGAAACATCAAGAACATGTAATTGTTTATTTGTTATAAATATGACTGCACACAAAAAAACAAAATATAACACAAACAATCGAGGACATGAATGGTCCCTTAACAGTCTTTAAAGATGCACCGCTTCCGACTTATCCAACTCAGTCGTCTAATTCAAGGCCAAAGTCATTGTACAAGTCTCGTGTGGTCACTCCACGCAGGCTGGCTAAAGTAAAGAGAGACAGAGAGATAGTTGTCTAATGGTCACATGGGGGTGGATGACGTGGTACGAACCACCTCTGGCTCTCAGACCAGCTGAAGTCACCATGGGGCCACAGCAGACAAGACACTTAGAAAGCAGACAGGGCTGAAAGGAGCCCATTATATCGCAGAATGCACCCTCAATATCGGAGGATGTCATTATCATAATCTTTACACTAATGAAAATGCCAAGCACATGGTAGCTGTAACCCACTGATATGAGTGGGAGGGCAGGAGAGTGTAGGCCATAAGTGTTTGTGGAGCAGATTAACAACAAACAAAGTGTGATATATTTTTTCATAAATATAGTGCAAAAATGCGATTCTGAATCAGAACCACAAAACCGCCTAAATGTGGGTGTGAAAGTTGTCACTAACCTTACAAGAAGCGTTGAATTTATAGTTATAAATATGATCTGGTGAAATGTTTGCACTAATTCTGAACATTACCCATGAAACCACTTTGCAGTTACAAACTTATTTTATTGTCAAAGTTATTTCATTGGGTTTATAAAGTCTCCCCTAAAAGAAGTATGACAGGATTATTTCATTATATTCACGGTCCAAATATATATTTAAATTTCACTTGTTTTTAAATCATTTATACTAAATAAATTCTACTTCAAAATTAATTTTAAACTGTGACTCAAAATGTATTACTAAGTCTTGTATTTAGACTCACCCAATCTGCCCAGTAGAGTTTGTGCAGTGTCTTTAATATCATTGTATTCATGCAGCAAATCTACGTGCTTATCCAACTCCTCTTCAACAAATCCACTAGAAAAATAAAAGAAAAAAATTAAATCCCATTAAAGAATTACAGTAATACTTGTCTTACATTGCCACAGCTTTCATACTGAAGTCATGGTATATTTGACTGCTTTCATTAGCAAAGGCCCCCCAAGTGGCTACATGACTCAAAGGTTGTCACACCCACCACACTTTTATTTTTTACCGCATCATGTTTCGAGGGATGGAAATAAATGTGTCTATACGTGCACTAACAACAACAGTAATGTTTATGAGTTTATGATAGATCGTACGATCTGAATTGTTTAATAGAAACTTTTGTTTTGTGTGTACTTCCTGAAGATGTTGAAATTCTCACTTAAGGGTACATATATATATATATATATATAATTTGTTTAATTTCAGTTCTTTTACTATAATCTTTATGGTTTTTGATGTTTTATTACTTTAAGTAGTAAGTATATTTGTGATTCCGTTCTGTGTTAGTTTTCCTACTTTTATTTCATCATATGTTGTAGGTTTCATTTGTATTATTTTCACAAATAGATAAGAGTGTTCAAGCGTCTCGTTCTCAAGGTTTCCATTGTTGGTGCTTGGTTTTTAACACCTGACGAATAAGTTCTAGGCTGACGAAGTTAAATTGAGCTGGACGAAATAACTATGAGCTAGCTTGATGAAGCTAGAAAGTGTCCCGATGGTGCTCTGGACGGAGCTACAATAGGCTAGAAACGGCATCTCAACACAACTATGATTTTCTTCATTTAAATAAACTACTACATGTCTACTACATACTGTTCTTCTCTTCCTCTACGTGTCTACCTGATATTTTTATTTGGCTCTCTAAGGTCTGCAAGTCATATCCATAGTTGAATCTATCTTCAGGATCGAAAGATGAACTGTTTGCAGGTCTACCACAATGACCCTCTAATATTTCTAACAATTTAGCATTTTGTAGATCATGATGAATTTATTCTGCAACTGATCCAAACATGATTTTAATCAGATGGCAACCTAAACATAATATATTATTTTACATATCTAAAATAGAATATTTTTTCCCACATTTTGCATGTCAAACGATAGGAGTGTGCATGGCTTATTTTCTGCCTATTATAAAGCAATAATATAATGTCTACAAAGCTTACTGCTTCATTGTCTCCTCGACTATTGTAAGTCGCTTTGGATAAAGGCGTCTGCTAAATGACTAAATGTAAATGTAAAGCTTTTCCTTTACAGATCTATAAACCCATGTGTAAAAACAATACACAACTTATGGTAACGGAATAAGTATTTAAGAAGTGGTTCCCAAACATTTTGCTGAAGCCCACCCAGATCATCCTTGGGCCCCCAGTTTTAGAATCAATGTACAGAATAAATCCTAAACACATTTTCTCTTTTTACATTACTCATATCTCCATAATAATGTAAAGAATCATATATCATTATACAAAGGCCTGGATCTCCACATACTCTTTCTCCAGCAGAGTGATGTCACAATCAAGTTGATGAAGAGTTTGTCTGAGCTCTCGGGTCTCTTCTTCAGGGTGCATTTTGGAATCCTCTGCATTGCTCTTCTGAACCTGTTACACAAAACTATATTTATTATATATTGACCTATATATTGAATACACAGAACAAACATCAAGTTATAAGAATTAAAAAAGAATTAACAATAATCAACTTACTGGAGATTTGAATCCAGAATTTACCCCCCTGGAGCTACATGCAGAATGTGAAAGTCTTTAGGAAATAAGAAATATTTAGCACCATGTGTTTAAAGAGAACAGAATCAAGTTTGTTTACCTTCTGGAAGACACGCCCCCTTTTTGTGACGTCAGTTTCACGCAGCAGTCATCAACTGCAGGGCTTGCGTCCATGTCAAGGTTTTCTGACGCTTCTATTTCATTAGAGTAATTTCGTCAACCAATTAAAATTAAAATGTAAGTATGTGGACAGCTGAGGTACGAATATAAAACGCTTTCACAAAAACCACATCCGGCTGCTGGTGGTTCGCTCTTGACCACCGAGATGCAAATTCCCGCCAGAAAGGAGCAATCTCATTGGTTGTTTCATTTTACTGTCTGATTTGCCCGCCCACGATGGTCCAGTGATGCACTTCCAGCATATTCAGTGGATATTTTACTTTCAGATGTAAAAGCGGCAGTTTTTGCGCATCTTAGAATATTACAACTAGCCAAAAAATATTAACAATAGATACTAACAAGACGTTACAGTGTCATTTTAACAAACGTTTGAAATGAGCAGGAAGTCCCGCCCACCAGAAAAAAGAGCCAATCGTAAAGACCGCTGTCTGAGGGGGAGGGACTCTGATGTTAAGCACTTCTTAAAGGGACAGTCAACCTAAAATTCAAATTCTGTCGAGAATACTCTCACTACTTGTGAGTTTAAATCTGTATAAACTTGCATAAGAATGCTTGTAAGAAACAGATGTTTGTAAGAATGCTTGTAACATTTCTTAGATCCTATTGACCACCATAGTATAAAACCCCAGAGTTTTTGCTGTCCCACATTCCTCAAAATATCTTATTACATTTGTCCATCATTCTTCAAAATATATCATTTTCAGATCAATAGAAAAAGACAATTATAAAGCAAATACAGCTTCTATTGTAGCCTTAGGATTGTATGCAGATTTAAAAAAACTAAAATAATTTTATTTTTAGGTGAACTATCCTTTTTATATTTGGGTACTCACAAAACAATTTATGGGACATTTAATGTGAAGAATGAGGAACTTAAAGTTGACATAAAGTTGCAGTTTCAGTTGCTGTCGTCAGATGGCAGCATTTCACAACAGATTAAATGAAACTTTTAAGACAATAAGGAAAATCTTCTTCAATATTTGGCATTTATGAAACTGTGTTTTATTTTTTAAAGCAGTGTTTCTTTCAGTGTTACAGTAAATTTCCCATATGCTATTTTCCAAACTAAATTTAGCTTGTATACAAATCTTAAGTCTGGGCCTTGGTGGAGATGCCATATACCAGCTACATCTATATGTTTATAAGTATATAACCCTTATAGAGCATCCATTTAACAATGCTTTAATAGTGTGAGATCAAGATCTCCCTTATAAAACTGACTGGCTGTATATGCAGTATGACTTTCTAAATCACAAACCACTTAAATGTCATTTAATTTGATTAACAAATTTGAGGATTTATGGTGGGAACAAAGTGTAGAGGAGGGACATTTAAACAAGCAAATATACAACAAACCATTTAATTAAAAAAAAAAAGTGAAATATAATCATCACAATTCAGTGGATCTGGAGGGGTGTTTTTGGTTGAAACCATTATGTCTCATGCCTGCATAAGGGTGTGTATAGAACACATGGATAACTGCAGAATAGAATGTGTGTTTAAGATGATCAAGATGATATTAAATGATATTTGGGATGTTTTTCTTCATCCGTGCAGCATGAAGTTTGAAGTCTTAAATGTTCCTCTCAAGACACATCTCTATGCTGTAGATTAATCCTAGTCTATACGCTATAAATTATGCTGACCTTGTATTTACCGGACCTGTTTATGTAATAGTTGTTCAAGGACACAATCTTTGTGAGTTTGTGGCAATTTCTGCAGTAAATCTAAAGAGAGCTGTCTTAGACACGCATGACTGGCCAGTGGCTCAGACTAAAAATAAAGAAACAAACAAAAGGGAAAAAAGAATTGGTTCATATGGCCAATGTTCACTTTTTCCTCTGTCCTCCCCCTTTCTTCTTCAGGATTAAGACTGAATGGTGAATTCCTATGGTGTGCTTTCTGGATCAATAGTCTTTGTTTGATAGTTTACATGGTTTACACTTCTAAAAATGCAGAAATTTCCCGCTTGTATAACCAGGGTAGACCAGCAGATCAACTTTGTATAAATGATTTCTTTTAGATTTCTTTGTATTATAGCGCATTTCAATAACAGCCCTAAGGTCACATGTTAGATACCCCATACATTTTGAATAAAATGTTAAGTACAAAGTGTAAATGCGTAATTTTTGTGATACGTTTATAGCATTGTGTGCTGTCTACAGGCGGTCAGAGGGTTTGGAATAGGATTATGTAATATAAATGATACAATTCTGTATGTCAATTCTATGTTATGTGGCATCAATGGCATACTTCATCCCTGGAGCAAAATATTGAGCAGGGGGTGTGGCTGGGATTTTATACTGGAAATTGATTGGATAAAATCAGACGTTTCATTATAGAATTGAATTAGCCGTAGATTGTGGGTTGGAGAGGAGGAGTTATAGGATATTCTACACTTAGCCGTGTCACTGATCACCAATAGAATGCGAAATGAAATTTTTTAGATTGTGATTTAAAATTATGAAGGCACATGAATTAATCCCAATTGTAAATAACATAATACACCAAACATTTATTGTTCTTCATTTTGAATAAAGATGTGAAATAAAAAGTGTACCTGGGTTCTTTTTGTGGTACCTTTCTTTAATGGCACTGTCTGTGTCTGAAGAGGGCCACAGGGCTTGGAATAGCATTAACTTTAAACTGTCAAATAAATAATTTTGTTATTTTTGGTGAATTTTAACGTCCATCTGCAAAGACCTCTAATGTTGGGTCATATTACAATCTCCATTTCTTTCTGAATTCACAGAAAGACCTAAGTGTTTTATTGTTGTCTGTGGCTAAGGCTTGGCTGGAAAGAGAAGCAAGCTAATGCAGAGAGACTGACCTCCACTTCCTTTATCTTTAAAAGGGTCTGCAACAATCTTAAACCAAAGTGCTGATCTAAGAACAGTGTACGCCAACAGCCCTGTAGTACTGAGCCCATAGTCCATCCTTATAGGACATCCTTATAGGACAATGTATAGCTGTGTACACAGTGTAAACCACATCTCCTATTTGCATTTCATCATGTTTGCAATTCATTTGATCCCCACCCAACACCTGTCACTATCAACACACAAGCCGACACACTCTTTAGCCAATGCTCCGTGGAGACTGCGGTGGAATGTGGACAGGATAAGAGATCATAGACTGGGAGAAAAAGATTTGTCTTGTCTTGCAAAATAATGAAGAAATTATCTATAACAGGATGCAACTTTATTAAAGTGAAAATTAAGATTTGAGTTTAAACACAAATACATATATGAAATGAAATGTACATTTTTTTAAATTACATACATTACTGTTTTGATGGCTTAATTTTAAATAGGGTTATCCTATTCAAATTTGGGTCTTTTATTGTCATTTATTATTGCTATAATTGAGGCATTTAAAAAGCAATCAAATGCATTGTGCTAGAAAATATAAGCAAAATAAAATGACGCATTATTTCTTGCAAATTTGCTGTCTGGTCATTTTTTTAACTGTATTTTAAAATATCACTGCAATAAATAGAGTAAAATTTGTATGTAAATGTTTTATAAGTAAAATGACGGTATTTTACCTTTTTTAAGGGTAAATTCTAAAACTTTTTTCCGTTGTATATGTCAATCAAAGTCCTTGTTAAAAATTGGTGATGGTTCTGTATTTCTTTTTAGAGTGGAATTAACCTCAGATTGTGGGTTGGACAGGAGCAGTTAAATAATGTTTTACATTTGAATAAATACTATGAAGGCACATGATTAAAAAAAATATATGATCTATCACACAATAAATCATTCTTAATAAAGAAATAGAATTGACACATTTTATATTCATGGTGACTTTAAGTTCAAGTAAAAATTACAATTCTTTATATTTGTTAAATCATGGGTGATAACATTTCAAGGCTTAAAACTACATACTATATACTGGACTTAACATTGTTTAATAGTTATAACAATATGCATTTTAATTTTTGTTCTGATTAGAAAATATTCAGATATTTAGGAGACAAGCTTAACTTTGTCTGAAGCTTTAAATCCTCTCAGTGCCCAAATAAAGTACTGACAAATGAACTGAGAAATAGTACTTTTCAGAAACTAGCAGAGCTTGTCCAGTAAGCAATTTAATTTAAATCCCATGAGCCACTATCCATTAGTATGCATTTCAACCCATTTTTAATCCACATTGTTTTCTTTAATGTATTCATCCAATACAGTTACATTTCTGCATCACTTTAGAACATGAAAACAATATTATTTCTCATGGCCGAAACAAAATACTCAGCAATGCAAATAAAAAGTGAATAAATGAAATAACCATAATAACACAGGTACTGAAACTTGTGTGTGCACATGAGAGAGGAGAGGGTGGATGATAACATTTTAATGATAAGTGATAGAGAAGAGCAAGGCAAGAAAATTGAAATCACAACACAATCACTTGGTGACCACAAAGGTCAAAATCAACTGTAGGACTGCATTCATTAAACAGTATTACTGTCAAACCAAAGGAGGCCAGGAAAAGCAGAAGGAAAAACAAATATTCTCAATGATCACTGATAATATTTAAAGAGGAAGGTGTTTGGCAATGCCCTGCTGATCTGTACAAGGCAGGCTAACTCTGTATGCATGAACACCAGAGAAGTGAAAGCCTTCTGGCAGAAGATGTTCTGTTCATAGTCCAACTAGCAGCCTCTTGCAAAATCAAATGCAGCCCTTGACAATTCAGATTCCTCTGCCTGTGTACTCATTTCAAATCCGGATTTGTAAATGAAATGAGAAACATGGTTATGATGTAATGCAAGTGAAGCAAATTTCTGAACCTTTCAGTTATCAAATAAGACCGAAACAGAACAAATTTAAACATCAAAAAACAGAACAAATAGTTTGTAATTGTGAAAAACATCTATTAATATTTATAACAGCACACAGCAGTGCTTTATAACGCTTTTCTGTAAAAATAATGCCTCTCATCCCATAATGTTATCAAACACATCATGTCATGATCTACTAAGATCACGTGTAAGTTCAGTTTTATTGCAGGACATCAAGTTGGTTGGTTTGTTTAAATAAATACAGTTATTTTGAACTATACTGTACTTCTGCTAAACTTCAATTTCAATACGTACGCTACATGAACAAGAAAAAAGTTGTGACTAAGACTGTATGTTCAAAAATGATATATATCAGCTATTTCATAGTGTTGCGTCTCCTGTTTGTAAGGAAAGCCCCCTTTCTTTTCAATGATCAAAACCATAACACAAAGGAATGAAAACTAAAGTAAAAGGTTTCAGGGAGGGCGCAGAGGCCAGAATCTCTTCTGGTTTACCCCATTTTGCCCTTCAGTTCTTTAGCAGCGTGGGCATCAGCTGCCCGTTACAAACAAATGCACTGAGATTTCATTCTTCTGTAAATGCTTGACACCTATTTTCCAGAGGCCATTGTCTTTACGCAGGCAAAAAGCAGAGCTTAACCCAACATTGAGTAACAATGTTCGACTTTCGGGTTTGTTGCATGTGTTAGCAGAACATGTTAAAGCCTAAACCATTTGAATGTGGCAAAAATGGCTACACGTCCGTGCTGATGCTGCAGCTTCGGCTGAACATCTCCCGCATGGTAACCGAGCGGCTGAGGTTTAGTTTGTGGTAGTTGGGTAGCTGTGTCGGCAGCTGTGTGGATAGCTGTCTGGGTAACTGAGTGGGTAACTGAGTGGGTAAGTGAGTGGGCAGAGGGGTGGGTATCCGAGCGGGTAGCCCCAAATCCTGTTGATGCACACTGCGGTAACCAATGCGTTCACCCCCATTCCTCAGACCCTCTGGCTGCTGCAAGTAAAACGGCAGGTCGTAATGTGTGCAGGACGGGCAGAAGGTCTGCGAGCGTGTCAGTTTTCGAGCCGGCGGTGGGGTGAAGAGGATGGGCCCATTGGGGGAGGTTGCCAAGGGGACCGTCGCCGCCAGGATGTTGTGGTTGGAGTGGACCGGCGGTATGCGAGACGTAACAGCGAAGTCAGGCTCCTCCTCCTCTGACTCCGACTCCTCCTTCTTACAGCAATAGTACTAATGGAGTTCCGGAAAGAATACATCAGCGAATTACTTAAATTGACGTAAAACTAACAAATAAGAACAAATAAATACAAACTGACTGGTGTACTGGTTTTTGTTGCATTTTAGTAGGGAAAAAAATATGTTTTTCTCATTTTACTAGATGTAACCTCACTTTTCTGTTTATGAACCTAGCTATATTCTTCAAAGAGCATGTGTCGAAACCCTTGGAGATCTTAAGAGGCCCTGTCACTACATTCTGAGAGAAGGAAAGGCAGTGAATCACAGTATTCTACCCACAAAAGCAAGAGTGGCAGTGCTGCAGCTGTAAAACCATATAAAAGAGCAAAACAAAGGCAAGAAAGAGCAAAAAGAAAAGCGATTTCTTTGAAATGTGAGCAGTATTGTGTTGCCCTCAAGGTCTCACCTGCAGTCTACAGTAGCACAGTACAGCAATAATGCACAGTAAGATTACTGTAGCTAGAATTCCACCTGTGATAACCACTGTCCCGGCTGTCATTCGAAAGGCTCTCCATCAACACCCTAAGAAAGAGAAAAATACATCAAAATATATTCTAGATTTATCAATTTGAGGAACGCATTGGGGCAAATATGAAGGTTCACAACCCAAAACGGGTTACGCTTTCTTCGTTCTACTGAAAACGCTTTCGATGTTTTTTTATTAAAGTGGAATTGAGATCCTCATTTCAAGTTAACCTCCCATATGTCACTGGGGTCGAAGGGGTTCCACAGAAGGGGAAATATTGCATTTTAGGCTCTCATTTTGTGTCTAATTTCTAATAAAATAAATTTAACGTGTTCTAGAAGAAAGATAACACTTAAAATGTGCTATTTGTTAAAATTTCTAAATGCATTTACTAATATAAGCTTACAATAAAAATATTGTTTTTAGAATTTATTAATCCTTAATGATGGTTTACATTGATATAGTTGCTAGTTTTAGTTCACGATGCATTAACCAATGTTAACAATGACAGCTCTTGATTTTAAAGGTGCCATTGATCACGATATCATGTTTCAAACTTCAGTTAGTGTGTAACGTTATTGTTAGAATATAAGGAATATCTGCAAAATTATAAAGCTCAAATTTAAATGCCAAGTGGGATATTTTATTATTTTATTTAACAACTATATCATCTAATTCCTGCTTAAGTGACATCGCAATCATTGAAAAATGGTGAACCTCTGCCCAAAGGAACCCAAAAAGGCGGCGTGGTCTTGTCGCACTCCCATGGAGAAGAGGAAGAATTACGTTTGTAGAGTTTGTTGGTTTGTCGCCATGTCGTCAAAACGCTGTTATTTTCATCCCGGGGACCAATCACCTTTGTTTGGCCTTTCACTCACAATTTATGTTTAGCTTGAGTCCTGAATATTACAATCCACATGTTTAACTACATGCAGCACATTTTACACAGTACAGTTTCCTCAATGTCAACAAAGATTATTCCTAAACAATGGAGCACTTCCCTCTTTGTCTAGAGAAGGTGTTGTTTATGGACCACCATGGGTAAGTGTATTTTATTATTTAAGTTGGTGCCTTTAACAATTTCTTATTACACAAAGGGCAACGCTGTTTAGCTTTGTTAACTAGATGATAATTACACTAATCTGACAAAAGTTTAATTAAACCGGACACCATCGATTGTTGGTGTTTTTGACTATCAGTTTAAATTATTTGTTGATTATATCTATACTTTACGGTTTAACCACATATGGTTAAACGCGCTAACTTTGCTGTCAAATCACAACACAGAAACGACTGGCCCAATCAGAAATTGTTACGTATTTCTAAAGGAGGGAAGTTATGATCCGTTTTTATGACAGGGAAAAAAGGAGTAGACAGATAAGGGAATTATGTGAAAAATACAGGTTATTTTTCCATGAGAATCATTAACAAATGTTATATTGCACACTGTAAACACAATCAAAGCTTCAGAAACACAGAAAGAACAGGATCTTTAATAATGTAGTTGGAAATGCTGAAATAAATGTAACCTAACATTTAACAATTCTGCAGAATTGTCCATTGTAAAATAATTGCAAATTATGCATTAACAATGGTTTTACTTATGGCACCTTAATATAAAGAGGAGAATATATGATTTTGGAAGACTTGAAATTTAGAAATACAGTTTGAAAGTTCTTAGTCTTTATTCACTTTTATTATATAGACCTTTACAATTTTTGAAAATTTTTTGATAGAATCTGCACAACCCTAAGAGTGACCACCATGTGTGTTATTGAATTCCAGCAGGTTAAAATAAACGTTTCATAAGATTATTATTGGCATTTTAGAGTGATAAATGTTTTTAAATGATTTTAAGTCATCACAGAGGCTGTGATGAATGTGCTCGTCCCGAACCAGTGGTAGAAAAGGAATTGAGAGAGACAGAATAAATGATGATAAAGTTGAAAGATCCTCACTGATCAAGATGACGGATCTAAATAAGGACATAGACACTATCAAAGAAGGTCAGTCCATCAAAATGTGGATAATGAAGAGAAATAAATCATTTGGGAAAAAAATCTTTTTGACATTTGGTAGATGCTACTGTAAAATTAAAGTCATCTCTCACCCTTGTTTTATGACGTCATAACAAATCTTTGATCAACTATTTTGAAAATGACAAATACTACCATACAAAATCCAAAAATTGCTGTGTTGCATCAACGAAATCAATCAGATCAATCCAACCAATGGATTGATCTGAAACAACTCAGAATAGGTTATTTTAATCAAACGGTCTTCATGTTCTGCTTACCTGACCAATGTAAGCATTATTTGTTGTTATAATAGAATTAAAACCATCACTATAATTAAGAATAATTATTGTAAAACTACACAGCTAATAACATGTACAAGCAAACATGGCCAAGCAACATAGCAAGACATGAATATTTTTTGTATTAAGAACATAAGGGTGAAAAAAATACATTTTACATTTTAGATCCATGAACCCAAACACCACACAAGGATTAAACCCAATGGCTGATTTTATTCTATTTTACCCAAACATCAGGTGAGACAAGCATTAGAGTCTGTGGCTATTTTGGGATGTGAACTGTGTCATTATTTGCAAGTGTTACAAACCAAAACAATACACTTTGACCTTATTGATTTCAGATCCAAAAGCCACCCGAAGAGCTTTCATCACCTTAAAATATCCTGTCAATGTACTAGAAACAAGTAAGACTATACTTCTGGTCAACCATCAGTGCTGTAAGTCAAGTTCTGGTCTGAAGCTTCAATTAAATTATATTTATCTTAACTGTGCACTGGGATTAGACACAAACGAGAAGATGACAGATTTTGAAATAAATGGCAGACGGTAGTGAGATTAGAGGTATTTTAAGACACTGAGGAAGACTAAGCAAGGTCAACTGACCAATACTCCTTATTCAAATGTCACCATCCTTTGAGAAATTAACACATTTACCCACCGAAGCATGTGAAACGACACTAATGTAACACGTTCACATGTTCAAATAATCTTCAAGAGGAATGAGGAAAAGGCTTAATAGTTGTAGAGTATGAAATGAAAGAGAGCTCATGAAAGTAAATTTTTTTGTCATTTTACACAAGCTGCAGACATTACTGATGATACAGAAATAAAATTTCTACAGTAAGTGGAGGGTTGTGAATACAATTTATAAAATTATTTCTTAGTGGCAGAATCCTGCAGTCGTGAACTTGGGTGTGAAATCGAGTTCACCGGCTGCACAATTCCAGTGAAAAATCCAATATTGACCACTGTCCTATCAGTTTGGTTTAAAACAAAATAGTTTCATCTTACATTTGACATTCACATGAACTTATCCAGTTATAGAGAAACTAACTATACTGCAAAAAACTTTCAAGGTGGGGGCCGATTTTGAAGCCTGCCACTATCTAAATGAAACAAGCTTAAGTCAGCCTTGTTCAGGTTGAGAGAAGCACAGGCCAAGTAATCTTGTGTAATGGCAATAAAAGCGTAATGAGCTCCATCTATCTTATTCCCTCTGTTGGTTGCTCTTTACACATGAACCTCCATCAAGTTCCTAGATGAATTAATCCCCTTGAGAATGAACCAAGGATCGTTACGCATGTGTGCCAGCGGGAATCCTGAGGGGTGGACACACAAAACGCTAATTCCTGTTCTTTTCACTAATAACAGGGTCTAAATCTCTGGAGTCGGGGATCTGAACACATGGATGAACACCAGTCGCATTTGCTTTCCAACTATCGCCCCATTTCACAGACTGCCTTGAGAGACGTCTGTCCCGGCCAATCAGCAGAGCTGTTCTCAAGTAGTTTGTACCTGCTCTCAAAAATCAAATTAGGCCTTTCTAATCTGATTCGACCAGTAGCTGAACGCAATCAATCGATCTGGGTAGGAAATGAAACAGGACTGGTGGTTTCATTTGATTTGCGAAAAAGGCAGCTAGGAGACGGCATCAATCGCACGTCGAAGCTAATGTTTGATATTGGGCTTAACACAAGGTAGAAATCACTTGCTAATGTTGTCGGCATGCTGCTGACAGCCTTGTTTATGACCGCTGACCTGCAAAAATCAGTCATAGTGTGAGTCTGGGATTGAAAAGGAACTATTTTGAAAAATAATAGAGGTGTAAGTGTTGTATTATACCAGCAGAGCTCACATGTACACATGTAGCCGTAATTCAATGAAGGCAAACAGGTTATCCATTAGTGAGGTGCAGTCTGTCTCATACACCTCTCAGGGGAATGGCTTGATTTGATAACCGCATAAAAAATATGCTGGCATATCACATGTTGCTTAAATTATTTACATCGCACATGCTAACGCAGTAAACATTTACGGATTTCTATTTATAGCCCGTAGGTAGGTGAACCTTTAAAGCAAACAAATGATGAATGCATTTTGGAATATCATTACACCAACCATCAATCAAAAGGCATGCATTTTAATTTAATAATGCTATGCTTACAATATATGTCAATAGTTTTTGGGTCAATTTATATTTGCCTTATGGGAGAAGCATCTAAGATAACAGTTTTTCCTTTGAAGATACATCAAGGTGTTACAATGTGGACAGCATTGTAACTTTCAGAGAAAAATAAATCCACAAGTGTCTTTTTGATTCTTTTTATGATGCTTTTTACTGTTTATATGTGCCTTGCTACCTTCACATGAAGGTCAAAGCAACAGTTGAATTGTATTGAGACTGATTTTATTGTAATTTAGATCTGCTTCATCATGAATATTAAGACACAATCTGACAAAAATATTAAATTTATTTAGACATTACATGATAAATTAATGTTAATATGCAAAATGTTAAAATGCAATTTAAATATATAAAATATATAATGAAAATTTAAATCTCTGAAATTCTTGATTCTGATTCGTCACCTTCTCAACAGGCAAAATGTATATTATCGCAAGAGTTTGAAAAGACTTAAGGAATGGAAATTTCCATATCAAAAACTATTATATGTAATCTGCACAAATTTAGCACACATACAATTCATATCAATATTCGAGGAATAGTTCATCCAAAAAAAAAACTTATATAACTTACTCAACTTCAGTGATTCTAAACCTGTATGACTTTCTTTATTAGGCAGAACACAAAATGTATTTTAAAGAACATTGGTGCCCATTGTTTTGGAAACACAAACACTGAGATTTATTTTTAAATATCTTCTTTTGTGCACGTATATGTTTTTGTTCATTTGTAGTTTTTCTTCTGCACTAAAAAGCTTTAGACATTAAGCAAATGTACATTTTAAAGAGATTTTAAAAAAAGATTCGAAATTACATCAGAACGTTTCAGGAAATTACATGTGATATTATAATGAAATAAAACTTTTTGTAATACGAGACTGAAGGTGATTTGGCAAAACAGCTCAATGCATCTTACAGCTCACTCTGATCAAGCATGTCACATTTCCATGTGTTTGCTGTACCATGTAAATAAATGAGAAGGCATTTTCATAATGCATGGCCATTCATGTGAAAAAACCATACCACGATCTGACAGGCATGAATATGGAAACACAAACCTGTAAGTACAGGTCAATCGTGTCTGCATAAGTGAAAAGACTGTGACTCTATCCATTATGTCTCAACACAGCATAATGTACACTTCAAAAAAGCAATGCATTTAAAAGATGAATGCACCATTCAAAGGTGCCACTGCAGTTACTTTGTTCAAAATATCTTCTTTTGTGTTCTGTGGGAGTCCTTCAGGTTTAAAATGCAAGAGAGTTTATAAATGATGACACTAATTTCTATATAATTTTTTTAAATTTTATATGAATAATTAAATAGACAGTGTTCCATTTATAAACTATCCCATGTTAAGTTCGACTTCAATAAGAAATAAAAAAAGTTTTCTACTGCCAATATCTGAGAGGTATTTTAGATCTTGCAAGTAGTGAGGCCTCTAAATAACAACAAGATTAGTTTTTATGTTATTCGTAATTTATTACTTGTTTTAAGTGCTCTGTGGCCAATTTAACTATATTTAGGGGTTTAGCTACTTATATTTCCCAGACAGTCCAAAAATTTTAAGCAACTTTGACTGATTGAATATGGTAATTGGAATTTATTGCATTTTCAAATACTGTGTGCACTTGCTAAATATAATGAATAATGGGTGTCATGCTCATTGAATATGAATACACATACATAAAATTTTATTTTTTTTAATTTTATCTATACTTTTTTCTGTAAACAATAAATATACAAATGCTTATTGTTTTTCCAACAACTTAATTTTTTTCATATAAACAAGTGAGAAATACAAAGTATAGTGTTCACTTATACACTTTAACACGTTGGGCATATTAATATCAGGGTCTGTAATGTACTCTTTAAGAAGTATCTGCTCAAACCCAACACGATGCATATTATTTGTGTACTGCATCAACTACTAAATAAATCGATAGCTGAGTCTTTGCATAGACTATAAGAAATCGGAATCCTATTTTCATTTCTGACTCATGCATCAAACTCAGTAAAAGCACACTGCCATAACTGTATTGCCATATGCTCCACGCATAATCTTTCTATTCGTGGTTCGAGACAAATAAAGCGTTTCCCTTGGCAACCCCACGGCTACTGCACAGGCCTATTTAAGGAGGCCGTCGTGAGTATGTGTGCTGAAGCATGGAGCCTGCAGGTATCTGTTATATAATACATTCCCATACTAATGAAGGGCAATAAACACATGCATATCTCCTCACGTCTTCCCATGAGTCTATAAAGGCCTGATGTTAAACCCTCATTGAGTCAGACATGCGACAGCAAGGACCTGTACTCCCGTAACCAAAGCAGCTTTATCTAATGTGAGAAATAATATAACAAAAACATCCACACACCAGCGGAAAGAGTGGATTTGGATTACATGGAATGGGCAGAAATCCATATCTCAGGAAAACAAACCAAAGCTCTATCAGATGCCTCTGTGTACTGATGCAATGTTTTATACATGCTGGTTTGGTCGAATTGAATACATTGATATGACAAAGTTAGGGAAATAAAAGGAGGAGACAATGCAAGAAGGATTGTATGGACGTGTAACCATTTGTGCACCTTTACGCAATGACCAAATTGTTAAGTTTGTTAAAGAGAGCTGACAGGAAATGCTTTTTCGAAGGTATGATATATCATAAGGACTGAATTTGGTTTAAGTTGGGCTTTGGTTTAATTTCACCCAGTTATACAAATTATGTCATTTACCTGATTTCATTCAAAACCTGTATTTTTTGGAAATATTGGTGATTTTGTGCTATAAAATGGAAGTTTATGGGGGACAAGCACAAGCGCTGAGAACCACTTGGCATCAAATGCCAACACCCTGGCAGCCACCCACAGCATCCTAGTGTCATGACAGTCATCATGCCAACTTTTTTCTTCTGAAAACATAAGTTGTTGTCTAGTTGTTCATAGTTGGTAAAAAGTAAAAACATATTTCAAGATCTGATTTAGATTCTCATCTTATCCTTTTATCAAAGCTTTTGGAACTTCGCTGTTCCATCAGGTTTGATAAATGACATTAAAATAGTATTACATAACATCACTTTTGCACAAATCATAAATCTGTTGGTTGTAATCTTTATGTCATCTTTCTATAAAAAGAGAAATACTGCAAGGACTCTTAAAGTGGCATCTAATTATCATAGACATACCCAACAGGTAGGCTGTCTAAGTGCTTTTCACCCACACAGTCAATCTTCCTCCCCCATAATGCTTAAAAATGGCTTTAAATTACAGGTTTTCTATCGCCAGCTTATCCATTTAATGCTTAATTGTTGTCCATTTCATCAAAATTAGTGTGGCGCAGATAAACTAGACACTATAAAGTATTAAAATATGTGTCCATACATCACAAAACGAAATTTTTTATTGGATTTACAATGCACTCTATTTAAACAAGCATATAATTTGTGTTTTTTAAATTCTTCACTTTTTTAATGAACAGAAAGCCTTATGTTCATTGTTATTGTCATGTTTCAAGTTAAACCTGGCTTTTTTAACTCCTTCGTGTGACCTACGATACAGTTTAAATCCCATCAAATTACAAATTTCATGACAGATTTGTTTCTAAAAACAGATTTGTTGAATCGAAATATTAAACTTTGGTGTATGATTCTTCACACATTGGACAAGCAAAGCTAAAATTACATTGCTTGTTGAAGAGGTGTGTTGTTTCTTTTCCAAGAAATTGGATGTTTGCCTGACAAGCGATTATATCTGCTGACCAAAATATCATTAGCGTGGGTTTTTTTTCTCAACTTTCTAGCAACCACCAATACATTTCTATAAGCCAAATGTGGACTGCATGATTCACCTGCCAACACTCCAACCTTCTTATACTGCATACCTCTGGGTGCCTGAGTCATGATGTCTTTCTGGACTTCCTGAACAGCGCTTACCATCCCAACACGCTCCTTAATTACACTTTGTTTAAAACTTCAGTACATTACAAGATAGTCCAAGCGCTTGGCTATGGGTGTATTTCTTTCATTCTAATAGTTGACATTACTGTGCCTTAAACATTGTAAAGGACAGAGCACTTAATGTGCTCTTAAGAGTGCAGGCCACGACTTTAAATGGGTTTAGAACACCCTCATGAACACATCCCATTCTCACTTACTTTTAATCTGAATGTTATTTTGATAGCACAATGCAATGTCAGTCCGTGCACTGTAGAACAATTGTAACAATTAAATGTTTTGTGTGTAAAACATGTTGCAGACTCGGCTTAGATACTTGAGTGATGTAAACATTTTTCCACGTTAAACAATTTTTCCTGTCTTAAAATAATTATTTAAATAATTATTTAATAATTTTTTCAATTGTCCAAACAAGTTAATGTAGGAGCGGGGCTTCCAATCAGTAATGGAACTTTGTAGTTTCTTGAAATGTCCAGTGACTGCAGTGATGGAGGAGAACCTTGTTGTGGCTCTTGGTTTATTGAGAATGATCAGAAAAAGAACCCTCTGCTAGAACATTTTTTTTTGTTTCTGCAAATATGACCGTTATCAGCAACTAAATCACTCGCACTATAACTCTTGACTGAAAGGACAGTGTATTCAGTAGTTGCAAAGAAACATAAAAAAGTGTGCTGCTCTTTTTAATCATTCAACAAATAGACAGCTCGATGCGTCTCAGGTTTCCCGATGTTAAACGTGCGTTTGTTGTGATAATTTTTTGTTGTAAAATTTTTTTTGGGTGCAGAAACTGACATAGCAGTCCAAAGCTGTGTGTAATCCATGCATATCTATGACGCTTATTCTCAGTGTTAAATGGGTTGATGTGAATGGTTAAAGGTTTATGACATATTTGAAATGCCTTTTTTTAGAAAATACTCAGCAATAGTTTAAATTCCTACATTTGCAATGTCTTAGTATATTGTCTCAGCATGATAAAAAAGTCACATAAACATGTAAATAACATTAAACCACACACCATGTTTCAAAACGTTTTACAATCCCGTCAAACAGTGTAATTTAAACTAATGTTTCAAACAATGGTTTGAATATTCTCAGAATGCAATTAGGCGTGTACAATTTTTAAATGATTAAATTTATGAAAAGGCGACTGATTTAGGGCCAGATTTACTTAATAGAGCAAATAATTGTCAAGGGCTATTTATAAAAAGTGGAATTTGTAGTGGAAAGGGATGCAGATTAAAAACAGAAGCAATATCTCATTTCCATAATAATGAACTCCGTCCAGAGCAGCTCAATTTCAGTTTTGCTGATTGTTTTAGTAAATCCTGGTATTGGTTTCTTAA